>JAKTWD010000537.1:0-22822 GCA_030581935.1 Metschnikowia corniflorae | reverse complement strand
GGAGTTTTCCGGGATAAATCGAGCAATCCATTTTGGGGCGCATGCGCGCATCTTCACGTAATAGAAGTGGGTGCTAAAAACTATGCATTTGTTGATACAGTACTTGGGTGTAATGGAATAAATCTATAACATCCTACGAGAGAAAAGCCCCCCTCGATGAAGATCATTATTGTCAAAGCTGATTATGAGCAAGACCTTTTAGGCAAAATAAGTAAGATGGTACACCAACTTACGGTAACATAACCGCAAAATTGGGTACCCCACAGTTATATTTTGTCACGGAGACACCAAGAGCCGATGCTCACGTGATGTGCACTTTATCACCAAGTTTGAGCAATGAAAGGAATTAAATGGGTGAATAGTACTCGGACTGAGCGTACCTCAATACTTCTTCAACATTCACTTTAAAACGCGTACATTTCATAAAGAAAAATGGCCTTTTCCGTCTCGAAACCCTGATTGACATCACCTAATCTTAAATTAATTATATTATCTCAAAAGCTCACTTGCGCTCTGAGACCCGTCAGCAAAGACAACGAGGTGCACGGGTTTCTACTACGGCAAGCAGGCCCCATTCCATACGATCGACTAAATTTCCTCTCAATACTTATCATCGTACGCCAGATTAGCAACAGTGCTTCGACGAAAATTGTATTTAAACAAACCAATCCTTTCGCGGGCCGAACTCATTTCATTTAGGGTTGCACAAGAGCTAGTATCTGTCATTCTCCAGACATTCGATAGAGCTCCGTGCTAGATTATCTGACCCACTTAATTACTGAGGGTGATCGTTATCACACGCTGCCTTGCCTACCACAGGATCCGACGAAAATTGAGCGGATATTTAAATCTGCTCTCGTATCGGCTTTTTGCGTTTTGTATTTGTTGCGGGAGAGTTTCAAGGCAAGCATTCTAGATTGGAGTTATCCTGGTCATTTGAGCTACACGTTACGGGAAGGCTCTATAGAAAGTTACACGTAATTTGGCGTAACCTAGCTTGTCTTAATCTCAATAATGGCGTCCAATCTGGGTGAAGTTTTTAGCGGAGGCGCTACCACGTCGCAGCATGTGGATGCTGATAATGACGATCACTTTCAGAACACTACATTCAAGCTCAAAAGAACGCGCTCTCTAGGCTTGCTTGACGAGTTTATCGATTCTGAACAACAACAAAAGGATATCGAGAAGCATAATGAAGACAGAGAAGCGAAAAAAGCCGAGGCACAAAATCCGTCCCTCGAGAGCGTTGACAGTAGTATAGGTGATGACCAAGGAAACGCGCCATCAGATTTAGTCGGGTCCGATGAACCATCGCCTGCGATAATATCACATTCCGCATATCTCACAAGCCCTGATATTATTCCTCATGATGATTCTGATATGGTGGCCGAGCCATCCCGTCATGTGGACTATTTATCGCATAAATGGGATGTGTCCGACATCTCTAAGTCATGGCGCTATGTGATTTCAAGACGAAAAAACGTAGCGAACGCCGCAAGATTGGAAAATGCCAGTTGGAGAACCTGGGCTCAAAGACGCTCGAATTTGAAAACTATAAGTCCGGAGAGGGTAAACTGGCTGAAAGAAAGTGATGTCACGTGGCTCTATGGGCCCATTGTGGATGATGATGATCACGATCATGACAACGAGGGTGCTCCGGAAGACTCTCGATCGTTCAACACGGCTAGTAGCGTTGTGGCAGGTGACATATCCATCGCAAGAAAGACGCACGGCCCCAAGCCAATTTTGAAGAAGAGAACTGTAGAAGACATGATGATTAGTCATCTGAACCTATTAAAATTGGAGATTGCCACAGCCAGAGCCGAGCAGGAGCAAACTAGAAGAGAAGATGCGGCTGCGCAAGAGAGGAGAGATGCAATAGAAAAATCTGGGTCCGAGAAACCTCCGGAATACTTCGATTACGATGTCATTTCCGCGAAACTAAATTCGCAGTATAGGAGCGCTTCGGAGCCCAATTCTGCGAACAACAGTTCTGCCAAGTTGAACGTGAAATTCAAGCTGCTGTTAAACATGCCTCAAGATTCTACAACCTCTCAATCCACTGCGAGTGAAGAGCAATCCCAGTCAGGAGTGGAAAGCATCCTTGCTCATTCAAGTTTACATCGCAGAGACTCCCCGCATCTACCCGAGAAAGAAAAGCGTCACATCCATTTCAACGACGAGGTACAGCAATGTATTGCAATCAATGATATGGACCTTGCTCATTATAATTACGGTGATTACGACGATGATGAGAACGATTATGATTATGAAAGTGAAGATAATTATCTCTACGAGAGTTTCAGCTCCGACGTGGATCAATCCAGCATTTACAATGAAGGCGACGATGATGACGACGATGATGATGATGACGATGACGAAGGTGGTTTTTTTCTCAACGTCCGTTCTCCCTCCACAGCTCAATTATCCGGCGGACTTCCTGGGATGTCTTCTCAGAGTAGACATATGTCTTCAAGCGAAGAAGCGGACGACCAAAACTCGGATGCAGCTTCAAGTACAAATTCCATCAGAACGATTCATTTGTTGCCCCCCACAACCTTGAATTATGGCTCAGATGAGGAGGATAGTGACGACTGCAACCCATACACTTCAAGCATATCACACAACGTTGACAGCAGCTCCAGCAGGGGTTATGATTACTATTATGACTACAACACTGTTTATCAGATTGATCCTAACCATGCCATATATGGTGAGGGCTCAAAAATCAAATCTCCAGATGTTGTGGATGTCCCCAAGAATATTTCTGTGGGATCCAACTTTGACTATGATATTATCGAGAATGATAAGAATGACGGTACGAAGAGCACGTCTCCTGAAATAATGGGGCATGTCGCTCAGCTGCCACTCGCATCGGACAACAAAGAACGATTGCCGATTTCATCCCTCGATGATTCGGCACCTCGCAAACACAATCCTTTTTCTTTGCAAGAAGAGGATAGCGAAGATAGCTCCGACTCTGACAATGAGGTAGGTCTTTCCATAAGTGCGAGAAACTCGAGTCAATCGTTAGCGCAACTGGTTTTTGGGCAACCCATGACTTCCTTAAAAAACGACGAGCAGCATTATCCGCATCAGCTTCACGATGAGCCTCAGCCCGAAGCGAAGCACATTTCTTCGATAAACCCAAACTATTCATCGACATCATTGTCCAAACAGCCTCACTCATCAAGCTCTCTTTCCGGCCAATTCTTTGGTGGGGGGATGACAAAGGCCGCCGACGATGATTCCTTGAGCCGCTCATTTCTTAACATGGGTTCGGAAAGCTCGCCTTCACAGGGCTCACAGTCCCAATCGTTCACGGGTACCCAGTCACCGCCAGTGCTGAAAAAAGCGACTGCTCTTCCCCCTCATACAACTTCTGCGAACGCTTTTCTGGGAAGTAAGAAGGCTGCGGCGCCCACGAAAAACGCATTCATTTTCGAATCTGACAGTGAGTCCAATGAAGATCTGGATCATGAAGCTGTCTCCGCGACCGCCCCAGACGGTGAGAACACTCGCTTCAAGTATCTGTCCTTATATGAGGTAGCGGGTAGAAATGGGATTACAGTGCCCAGCACAGATACGGACGAGAGTCAAAAAGGGAAGAAAGGGCTGGCGATGAGCAATTTTTTGGGTAGCTGGAACAAGGGAAATTTGGGGTAAGTTCGATGTCTACGTGACATTTACATATAGAATTGAAAATTTTTGGATAGCATGAATGATAAATCGGTAGCTCCTGTCGACATTCACTCTAAACGTATTACTGGGGGCATATCATTGCTAGACCTTTTGACACAATTCGTGGAGTGGTGATGTCATGAGCATAATCCGCGCATCTTTCAATGTTAGTCTTACTTGGCCTACACGTCCACTCCCGAAAAACAATGTTCGCCTGGTCAACCTCGAGAACCAGTTATTCGTCATTCGCCTATGCTCTGCTATCATCTAATCCAATTAAGAACCTGGACATGAGCGATGGTGATGGGAAATGTGAGTTGGTGGGTACCTTCTCACTTTTGACGCAGGCGTTTTTGGGGCTACTATGCTTGCTGTCCCTAATAGTGAAACGATTTTACGAACGCCCTGTTCGGCGTACGTGGCAAGTATGGTTTTATGATGTGTCGAAGCAAATCATTGGATCATTTGGAGTCCATGTGTTTAATCTCATGCTTTCGATCCTCAAAACTCTGCCGAGCCAAATACTTCAGACCCGCACACCTGAAGATTGTGATGGGACCGGTGACTGCACTGGGGATCCGTGTGATTGGTATTTTTTGAGTATTGTCTTGGATTGCACGATAGGAGTATACATCCTTTACTTGGTTCTTTTGGCCACGAGTTTAGTTTGTAAAAATTACCTCGAAATCTCTGAAATAGAGAGTGGGGAGTACGGCCCTGATGACCGCCATCCTTCGTTCACGGCCTTTGCAAAACAGCTTGCTCTCTACTTTGGCTCCCTCATGATAACCAAGCTTGTTCTATATGGATTGGTGGAATGCTTCGAAAATCAGCTTCTCTGGCTAACAAGTAACGTCCTTTTGGCTTGGTTAGACGAATATCCAAACGAGCTCGAGATATTCATTGTCATGTTTGTAGTACCAGTTTTTATGAACTGTTTACAGTTGATACTTGTTGACAACATAATACAAAATAAGTCGGTTCACCAACAGCATGTCAAAATTGGTAACGAAAGTGGTTTGATACCATCGAACATAGATGAGCTGATCGCCTCGGTAAATGAAAATGAAGAGCAGCGTAATAGGGAAAGTTATTTGTCCATAAATTAGAGAATATATACATGGGCTTAAAATGTCTATCTACATGACTGCTTCAACTTCCCCACTTTTGGAAAGCTCGTGATAGCGATGGCACAAGCCGGGTCTTTATACTGAGATTTTTTTTAGTGTTCTTGCAATTTAGTTGGTGTTGAAGCCAAATCCTTTCATACACGTTTTGTATTTCTGAATAAACTCGTTACACTTCCCACCTTCCTCGCCATTGAACAAAAGGCACTCGTCACGTCCCTTCTTCTCGTCAAGGCACACACAGCATGGCTTTGGCTTGGATGCGGATGTTGGTTTAGTGACGGCAGATGCTTCAGTCATTGTCTTTTGAGTGTAGAGGAAATGTTAGTCTTGTTGCTCAACACGGTAGCTGAGTAATACATTGGAAGTCGTTCTGCAGGAAAATGTGTGGGACGGGCTGCGGCAATTCAATGCAATTTTTAGAACACTGTAGTAATAAATTCGTAGTCCCTTCACTGAATTTCTCAAGCTTCTATTTCATTTTTATTTCTACCTAAAACAATCTCGGATCGAGCTCACGGTGTTTTTCTTCCATTTAGTTTGACGTTTGCACTAGGTAACGCCACAATAGTTTTATCAAGCGCAATCTCGGGGTCGGACTCTCATTCCAGTTGCAAAACTCCAATTCTTGTGTACAGCTGCAAAAATACAAATTCATCGCAATGAATTACACAATCTGTCCTTGTTTTCTTGACTAAGCTGTCTCAAAGAGGATTATTATCATATGTTTGAAACACGTACCTATCACGTGGCAAAAATTCTTGATTGAAGCTCAACAAGCCGACTCATGACCTGCACATTCACGCTGCCATCAACAACGTTTAGATCGATGCACGCGGTTGTCGGTTCACAACTTTGTGACTGCCTAATGGAGATTGAGGGGCTGCGCCGAAGCCTCGATCGGTTATCGATAGATACTACAGCGAATATTAATGAAGACGTCACTTTGGCATCCGAGTTGTCAGATGACTCTCGCTATAAACCCTCTGGATCAATTTACTCTAGTCTACGAACGAGCATTGACGGGAATACTGGGCACATTAACAATTTCAATATCTTGAAACTGGGTGTTGGCCAGGATGATGAATGGTCTGCGAACTCTTTAGCAATCCTTGGCCCCAACTCTATATTTGATCTCACACAAGCTCTGGATGTGGCGAGAACGAAGCTAAATAAGGCCTTGAGATCTCAGGTTTCAGTGAATAGCGGTGCACAAATATTCTACAACCTTAACAAACCAACAACCAAAGATATACCTCCTATCCAACTAACAGCATTGAAAAATAAGGTTTCAAATGATAAATTCAAGACAGAAGTCATTGACGAGTTGGCAGGAGAATACTCATCTTTCGAGCACAGTTATAATCCCCTCACCACTGACATTTTATCTAACTTTTCTAAGACATTTCAGGAGCTGCGTGGAACGGACTCTCAAAATGGAATGTCTGATGCTGAAGAAATTCATCATGGAATTCCAACGATCTTTGAAGACGCGAACTTTCGCCTTGATGACCCAAGAGTCTTTCGTCAGGTTATGCAAAATTCTGAAAGTAGTATTCAGCACTCCACATCAGATCAACTAGTGAATAACTCGGAAATGCAAGAGCAACTCTCGCGATATCTAGACTCTGTTGAAATGCAGTTGATCTCGGAGATTTCCAAGACGTCAAATTCGTTCTTCACTACTCTCGGTGACATCAACTCAATCAAATCACGATCCAACACGTGCGCTGAGAGTCTTCGCACCATAGAACTTAAACTTCATACTTTGGAAACATCCCAGCTGATAGCAGGCCGTGAGATTTTAAATATCCTCGATGAGAAGAAAAGCGTTGATCGCCTTGAATCTTCTCTATTACAACTAAAACGAATTTTGCAAGGGATTGACGAGGCACGCGAGTACTTTAATAAAGGCCAGCATGATAAAAGCCTCGAGCAAATTCTAACGACCGAAAGCCTAATTTCTGGCTTTTATGCATCAGACCGATCAGCATGCGAGGGTTATTTGGTTGATATGAGCCTGCTCTCAGCTTTACAAAGCGGTAGACTGGCTTTGACCGAATTAAAAGATCTCAGTAATGAAGGCTACATAAACGAATTTTTGACATATCTTGTCAATGATTTGCGCTCTCACTACAACTCAGTTCCGGTGGGCGATACGATCAGTCGAATTCACAATTCCAGGAACACAACTCGCAACAATGAGATCCCATCACAAAAGAACGCATATTTGAGAAAATCTGAAGATCTTCAAGAAACTCTTCGTTTTTTCATCAAGAATCTAACTAAGGGCTCATGTCTTGTGGAGGCATTTTCTCGGTATCAAGGCTGCATTATAACTGAGACAAAGGCTATTATCAGGCAAGGTTTGCCAACAGAGGCTACCACAGATTCGCTGAAAAATACAGGAGCGCTCCCAATCGAGCCACACGGCTCCTCCAATACGTCTGAATCCGACCTAGCATTGTCGCGAGAAAAGAACAATACCGCTTCTGAATCAAAGAGGCTTACCTTGTCTGGTAATCTCAAAACTTTGAGTGACGCGGCATTTAGATCCATGGTTGAGTCTATCTTTGCAACATTGTCAGAATGTTTGAGGCGCTCTACTGTACATCAAAAAGTTTTGCTTGACCTTTCCCTAACTTCTCTAGGACAGGGGGATTCGCAGAGCATTGACGTTATGTCCTTGGATTTGACTGCAGCAATCAACAAAGCTATTGAAATCACTCAAGTGAGACTTGTGAAGGTACTAAATGTGCGCCTGGAACAGCTTGGTGATTTACCCATAAAAGATTATTACGAGATGTTCCTGTTATCATCAGCATATTTACTGGAATGCGAGTCCTTAAATCCAGGCTTCACATCTACGGAATCAGGACGCTCATTGTCCGAATGGGTAAAAAATCATGTTGGATACTTTATTCACCATTTCCACTCCAACTCCATCAAGAATTTGGCTGTTATTTGCGACAAAGAAACTTGGAGAGAGTTCATTGGTGATGAGCTTCAAGTCATCCAACATATCGTTGATGACTTGGTGTCTTATTCAGACTTGAAAAAGGCCGAGCGGGCACCCGACGGATTCGGCTGGGCAATGGCGATGATCAATACAAGCTCCACAATGATTCATGGCTCCTCTGAGAAAGAGGAGCAAACTATGACCACAAAAATATTACTTGAGGAGAAGTCTTACTTCATTCCGAATCTTCTCGTTACCGTCATCAGGGCAACCGCAGACTATGTGATACTTTCCAAAATTTTCGGAACAAAGGCAGTAGGTATCATGCAGAATTTGTTGACCTACCTCAAAGTTTTGAATTCCCGAGTGTCATTTTCCGTTTTAAATGCGGGTGCTACCAGAACAGCTGGGCTCAAACACATCACCACAAAACATTTGGCCCTTTGTATTCAAACGGTAAATTTCTTGGCAGTCTACTCCTATCACATACGGGAAGCAATTCAAACCATCGATAACACACAAGACAGCGCACAAAGCAATTCAGAGTATCCCACTTTCGACACCTCTATACAGCAATTCAAGGATCATCAAAATGAACTCATTGCCAAGTTAGTTTCCATCATGCGTGATCGCACTCTTTCTCATTGTGAGGCTGTTAAAAAGATCGATCTCTCCGCTCCACCAGCGTCGAAACAACAATGCCGACCATACATGGAAACTTTGGTTAAAGAAACTCTCACAGTCACGAAAGTCATAAGTAAGTACTTGAGTGCTTCCGATTGTCTCCATATCATGCTTCAAATCTTCGAGAACTACAAAAAGTTGCTCGTAAAGTGTTATTGCGCAGACTTACCGCAACTCAAGGATTTTAACGAAAAACATTCTCTACTCAAGGATATTGACTATTTTAGAGTGAGACTTGGGGAAGTGGAGGGCTATAGAAATTCAGGTCAAGTCATTTGGGAGAACGTCAATTCCTTGCCCACCCTTGAAGATATCAGAATGGAAGCGAAAATGAAACACACCGTAGAGCGAGAGTCTACCACACCCAAGGCTGAAACAGAAGAAATCGAAACGCCAGACGAGCTACATAGCGGTATCACGCATTCTGAAAATGATCATACAGGGGTGAAAGACGTGCTTAAACTAGAATTGGTGGCAACAGACGAGACGGTGGAACCAGCTGAATCTGAACAAAGTCTTTCGGATGACCAAAGGTCGAAAGAAAAAGAAGAAAAAGCTGAGGACTGATCGTTTTCTAAAGAAAGAATTGGCCATCTTTTTTTTGAAGAGCACAATCTTCTGTCACAATGCTATCAATTAACTCATGGGGTGTCACATCAAAAGCAGGGTTCCATACCTCTATCCCTGGAGTAGCTATGCCTATGGTGATCTTTTCGCCTGCGTTACCGTTTGAATCCAAGATTGGTCCTTTCAAAGTTGTTAGTTCTTCACTGGGCCGCTCCTCGATTGTGATACTCGCACCTCTCGCTGTGTTGAGATCAATGGTTGTATTTGGTGCCGCTATCATAAACAGAATTTTCTCCAGCTTCTCTCCAATGGAATTGAAATGGTTTGCTATAGCTGCCAATTGATAAGTTCCAATTTTATTGGCTGAATCTCCATTTTTGACAACCCTATCGGCACCTGCGATAATAAACTTTACTGGCGCACGAGACCCTTTAACGGAACCACCACTCCTCAATGATGATATCAACGACGTAGCCATATTGTCGCATATGAGCGTGAAAGGAATTTTCTCATACTGCAACTCGTAAGATGTCAATTTGGAGCCTTGATTGTAGGGCCTAGTTTCTAGAGGATACGCACGCTCGAACCAGAACAGTTCTTTGCTCGTTGCTTTTGCTAGCTCATTGTGCACCGACCGGATGACACCCAAAGCAGTACCATGTCCAGAGGTTGCTAACGATCCCGTATTGCACACAGTCATTATTGAAAAGGGGCCCTGGAATTGTTGCTCTCTCAAACTTTCAATAATGTATTTCAACCCATTCTCCCCGATCTTGAAATTGTTTTTCAAGTCATCTTCGTATAGAGAAACAGAATAAGAGAGGAGGGCCTGTAAAATTTGGGGACTCAAGGGGTCTGAGTACTCGAAAGACTCGTGTAACAAAGTTTTGATTTCGTTGCAGGCATTCGAGAGGTTCACAGCAGTTGGTCTTGAGGTAATCAAGTAATCAATGTCAGCAATCAAGTGCCCAATGTTTCTCGAAGTGTCTCCTCTTTTTAGACTGTTTGACGTGTCTACAGTTATGGCGAAAGCTCCTGCTATGGCTATGGCAGGGGCGCCCCTGACTTGCATCAGCTTTATGGCCTGGAAGGCATCTTCGATGGACTCGACATCGATGTACTTTGTAACATATGGCAATCCCAATTGGTCCAAAAGCTGCAACAGAACCTCATCCTTCAGGAACTTGATTGCCTTAAGCGTCCTGTCGCTCATTTCAATTTTGGATAAAAGTGGTTTTGGGAGTAGCTCGACATAAATGAGGGATGCATATAGAGAGCATGATTCACTGACAAACGTGAGCGCAGCCCAACTCAGCACGAAATTTAATAACTTGGATGGGCGGAATACTTAGTATTCATTATTACCGAGTATGAAGCTAATGAACTACCGATAAGTACAGAAATTGAAATGATAGCTAATATTTAAGGGACTAACAATTGACCACCTAGATGATTAGATATGTCAATTACGATGAACTCACGCCCGCATTAAAGCATCTTGCTACGAGGCATTAAATCGCGGGAATCGAGAAGCAGTTGAATCAAGTTCCAGAAGCAATACCGTAAAGCTTGTGTAATCCCACGATTCGTTAATATTATAAGCAGAGCTGTCATCGACGTTGTTTTAGAAGATTAATCTTCGAACCCCGTTGACATCAAATTCACCGGTGACCTCGTTCCACTTGCAGCCCAAAAGCTTGATTCCTGTTATCGGACAACGTCCCCCTTTCTCCATAAGGACAGGGTCTGTCTCAACGGGCTCATCTGGCTTGGCATCGTGTTCAGAATCAGACTGTTCAGATTCCTCTCCACCAGAGTCATAATTCATTTCGCCAGCCTCGCTCACGCGCACATGCTTATGAGAGTCTCTGAGATAGTTAAATATGCAAGTGTAACAAAAAACATGCCCGGTTTCAATGATAGCTGGATTCAGAATCTCTTTCTTACAAAGAGGGCAAACATTTTTTGATTTGTAAAATTTCTTGTTGTCTCTCTTAAAATCAAACAAAACCTTGGTGATTGACGGAGGTGGAATGGGGACGTCGAGCTCATTCCTCTGAGACTTCGCTACTGTGTGGGCAAAATTTGAGCTATTCCACCACTCCAAAAATTTGAGACTGAAGATGGCAAGTGGGAAAAATGTGCCCAAGACAAATTTCGACAGATTCATTGATGGTTTGGCGATATATGACTTGACGAAATCAGAGATTCGTTCCAAGCTAGACGGAGGACTAACTCTATTAGGAATATGTGTTTGCCGGGTGGACAAGGGAGGCTCGTTTCGCAAGTAATCGTGTTGATTTAACCGAGCATAATTCATCCGAAACAAAAATGTGAGAAGAGTGGGTGATTTCGTCGTGCCACTCAAGTATGAGAGAGTGGCAATGAGATTGGATAGCCTCAATGCTGACTGAATGTAAGGATAATATTTCACAAACAACACTTGAAGCTTGATGCGTCGGGCTTCCGCCTTTGTTGAACTGTCATCTATAACGAGCTGATTCGTAATGTACATGGAATAAAGTAACTCATACCTGTAGTTAAGCTTCTCCAGGAGGTATGATAGACCAGTGATCTCAAAAATGGATACAGTAGTCTGAATTTTGGAGAGATTCCGTCTTTCCTCGATCAAAGACGGCGCGAGTTGAGTCAATTTATTGGAGTCGTACTTTGTGTCTGAGAGCAGAGTCTGGCTTACTCTTTTGATGCCATAAAAGTTTTCAGTGAAGCTTCCACGCCACTTATTAAAAAAGAACCATTCGATGAGAGTTCTCACGAATAGATTGATCTCATCAAATCGGTTCGCTACCCTAAGCAAGTATCCAGGATACTTCTGTGCTAAATGTACTAGGATATAACGCAAGGAGGGAGATAAGAGTGCTTCTAGCTGACTTGCAGATATGATCTCGAAGAGAGTAGGTGTCTCCAGATCCAATTTTGACGCATCTAGTGACGAATAGTACTCCATTTTCCTCTGTTAGAGAAGTAGAATGCTTTGTCAATTTACTTCCCCACAAACCGAGGATAGCGAGATCGTCGAAAACGTGTGCAGGCAAGCATTCCACTGACATCTAGTAATTTTCGAATAAGTGTTGTGTTGATAAGTAGATCGAATTTAGTTGAAGGAAGAGCTCTACAACATATGAATGAACCTCGTGAAATTTTTCTTCAATCCAATGACCGCAAGAGAACTTCAACTTTCAATGTAATATGTTCGCGCTGTGTCAAGTGTGTGTGAGCTGCTCACATGAGGGGGTTGAACGTTCTGTGGAAAAGCACTTTACATCACCAGTGCCTCGATGAAAAAACTTGAGCCACTCAACAGTATTTTCGATCAAGTGGAGATCAAACCATTTGCTATGTCGATATTTCACCTTGACGAATTATATGCTATGGGAAATAGTTTTCAACACCTACCTCAGCGGCCAGTGGCCGCGCCTTGCAATAAATCTTATAACTTGGTCTTCGATTATGGAAACGACTCTTTCTGCTCTATTTTTCTGGAAAGTATCCGTGGGTCATTACACCAATATGAGTCAAAGCCTTCAATAGGCTCGGAGGACTTGAAACTAGCTTCTGATCTGGAAATTCTAAGCAGTGACTTTGAGCGGGATCAATCACATCCCATTCTCACCAGTGACGAAGTGGATGAGCTTGCAGATATGAGACCTACTGACTTGAGTCAGCCAAAAAAGCGTCAAAAGTACTGACGGAATCTAATTGTACAACTGCTTGTCTACCTAAAATGAGCTAGTGGCGGGGTTGTTTCGGCTCATCAGCCCATCAAATTTGGATCCATATTTGACGCTGATCTCCCAAACACTCGCATCAAATATCTTGAAGTCTTCCGAATCGACATCAGCCCTATCTTGCACGGCTTCTCCACCTGGTCCGATTTTCTTGACCCAGATGGAACTTTTTGATTCAGCTTTATCAAACGATTCGGAAGTTACCGTTTTATTGTAAGGCGTCCAACCGAGTTTTTGAAGAAGAGATTCAGCAATGATGTTTTCCAAGGGTAGATATCCAAAGTAATATCCATAGAATAGCACCATAACTAGTTCTTTGCTTAAAATCAAGCTTTCAGATGTATTCTCCTCTTCTAAAGCTTGTATTTCGTCAAATAAATCGTTGAAGTTATTGCCCAACCGTACACGCGTCCAATAAGAATGAAGTTTTCCCGCAAAGATTGGTGGCTTGAGTACAATCCGGCCGTCTCTAGCAGGAAATTGAAACAGATTGCTCAACAGACTCGAAAACGGACTATAGTTAGGCTGCTTGTTGAGTATTGTACCGGGGTGACTTAATTCGTTAGCAGCGGTAAAAGATATCGCAAATTCCTGGATTCCGAACGGACATTTGAGTACTTCCATGTCTCTAAACAAGCGCAACTCGACAGGAGTTAATTTTGAGTTTTTCAATACCTCCAAGTACGGCGAGTACTCCTCATTTTTCGTGAGGAGGGAAAGTAACTCCGATGAGGCATCAATCTCATTCTGTTCACTTTTGAAGTTACTCTGAAATGACTTAGACTGGGAGATACGTTTCACATTTTCTTGCGGCAGTTTCGGGCTTGGGTTCCGATTTGCTGCAATATTTGAGTCTTGAGTTTTTTCTCGGGATGGTAAGGGTGACGATGGTGGGGTGTTCTCACTTTGTGTAGGACCTGCAGCAGCAATTGACCACTTCAAACCAGCAACAGGTTTTGATGGGGTTGATGCGGGTTTGAGTGTAGTCACAAACGCAGGGCTCGATGACTCAAGTATCAATGATTTGCCCATCAGTTTACCTTTGGGTGTCACAGTTGACTTTGATGGGATTTCGGAAGTATCTGGCGAAGCTGAGGGACGGCGCTCAAGCGGTTCCGAACTATGTCTGACGTTTGAAACTTGCTTCCTGAGCCCCATTTCACTGGGAGTTTCAGTGTGTTGAAGAGCTTCTAGGGACGCATCTGCGCTTAACGCCAACGATAGCTCACCTGACCCAGCGTGCTCATTTTGAACAGTGGCATTCTTTTCATGATTTTCTCGGGCTTCTTTTATAATGTCATCGTATAGAGTCTCATCATCAATGAAATCAGGCTCCTGATTTGACTCCACATAGAAGGTCAAGTCTTCCTGAATTCCCCACACCAGCTGTACGGAAATCTTGTTGGCTTTGAGGTACGACAAAACCGACTCAATTTTGGACATGTGAAACTCGTTACGATTCTTGAAGCTTTCTAGCTCCTGCTTTCTCTCTTCTATCGCCTGTAAATTGTTCTTTCTGACTTTTTTTTGAGAAATTTTCTCATATTCACTTTCTAGGTTTTCGTTTTGTTCTTGCAACTCGTCACAAACACCAGAGAGATATTCGAATGCCTCAGCGACCTCCGGCGAAAGATCGTGCTCACCATTTTCACGAGATGCCAACATTATCGATTGATTCGAAAAAGACTTCATTTTGGAATTTTTCTCCACCTCTTTATAACATTCCATGGCTTCTTCAACAAGTCTTCGGTGCTCCTGTAGCTTCAGAGAAGCTATCGTTGCCTCTAAAGCATCATTACCCTGCCATGTTTTGATTTGATCTCGGAACTTTTGTAGCTTTTTGATCTCTTTTTTCAAATCACTCTCCAACTTTTCTCGTTGCGAATCATTTGTGGAAGATTCGTGACGCGAGAAGTAATAATTGAAAAGATCAAGGCCTTCATGAATTTTTTTGAATACGGCTTCAACTTCTCTTGACGAAGTTAGTATTTACTTGGCCCTTGGGATATCACACTCAATAACAAGACACAAGAGAAGGTGATTTGTCACACACGCGCAGTACGTACTTTTGTAGTTTTCGATTAGACATCTTTTGTTTCTTTGAGCTTTATTTATAGGTAGCGAAATAGATATACCATTCTTTGGTGCTTAAATCAGGAGTTCTTTTGGTCTAGGATGTTCGACGTTCAATTTTTTTTCTTCTCTTTTTCCTGTCTCGACTCAAAAGTTTCTCGGAAGCGGGCTAGACACGTGATTCGGCTTCATAAGAGAATGGATTTTTTCCAGCAAGTCTTACATCAACAAGAAAAGGAAAATGCACCATACAATGAGACATATATAAGTTACAATACATGATAAGATCACAACTCGTCATGGTCATCATCAGAATCGGAGTCCCCGAACGCAGCGTCTGCTTTCTCATCATCTGCCGCGGCACCCGAGTCACCATATACTTTGCCGGCAATTTTTTGACTGATGTCAATCAATTTTTGCTTGTACTCATCGTACTCTTCAGATGCAGCAGTGTCATAATTGTCCTCCAAGAACTCGTTGATCTCGTTGAGAACATCCTGGATCTCCTCCTTGTCCTCGTCATCAATCTTGCTGGCGTATTCCTCCTCATTGATACTAGTCTTGACATTTTGGACAAGATTCTCCAAAGAGTTTCTGGCCTCAATTCTAGCCTTTATTTCGGCATCTTGTTCAGCGAACTTCTCAGCCTCCTCTACCATTCTCTCGATGTCCTCCTTGGACAACCTAGATTTGTCGTTGGTGATAGTGATAGACTTGGACTTACCAGTTCCTTTATCTTCGGCCTCGACCCTCAAGATACCATTGGCATCCAAAGCAAAAGTGACTTCGATTTGTGGAGTACCTCTTGGTGCTGGTGGAATACCGGTCAACTCGAACTTACCCAAAAGATTGTTGTCCTTGACAAGAGCTCTCTCACCTTCGAAAACCTGGATCAACACGGTTGGCTGGTTGTCAGCGGCAGTGGAGAAAATCTGCGACTTCTTAGTTGGGATGGCTGTGTTTCTGTTGATCAAGTTGGTCATGACACCACCTGCAGTCTCAATACCAAGAGTCAATGGGTTGACATCCAATAACACGACACTTGCCGCTCCCTCCTCACCAGAAAGCACACCACCTTGGACGGCCGCACCGTAGGCCACAGCCTCATCAGGGTTGATACCCTTCGACACCTTCTTACCGTCGAAATACTCCTCGATCATTTGTTGAACCTTTGGAATTCTGGTAGAACCACCGACAAGAACGATGTCATCAATCTCGGATTTCTTGACGCCCGCGTCCTTCAACACCTTCTCGACGGGAGCAAGTGTTCTCTTGAAAAAGGCGTTGTTCAATTCCTCGAATTTAGCTCTGGAAATCGTCTCAGAAAGATCGATGCCATCAATTAAGGACTCGACCTCAACTCTCGCAGAGACTTGAGAAGACAAAGTTCTTTTAGCCTTTTCAGCTTCTCTCTTCAACTTGGCGATGGCCTTGGGGTTCTTCAGAACATCAATATCGTTCTTCTTCTTGAAGGCCTTAACCAAGTGCTTGACAATCTGGTGGTCAAAATCCTCACCACCCAAGTGGGTGTCACCATTGGTAGCCAAGACTTCAAAGACACCACTGTCGATGGACAACAAAGACACGTCAAAGGTTCCTCCACCCAAGTCGTAGACAATGATCTGTCTTTCGTCGGTTTTGTCCAAACCGTAAGCAATGGCAGCCGCAGTAGGCTCGTTGATTACTCTCAAAATGTTCAAGCCGGCAATGGTTCCAGCATTTTTCGTGGCTTGTCTCTGAGCATCGTTGAAGTAGGCAGGAACAGTGACAACTGCGTGAGTGACTTTTTTGCCCAAGTAGTCTTCAGCGACGGACTTCATCTTACCCAAAATCATGGCCGAGATTTCCTCCGGTGTGAAAGTCTTCTCCTCACCGGCAACCTCAACGCTGACAACAGGCATGTTTCCCTTTTTGGTAACCTTATACGGCAACTTTTTCTTTTCGCTTTGCACGATCTTGTCGGTATATTCCAAGCCAATTAATCTCTTTACATCGAAAATGGTATTGTTGACATTGGCTGCAGCCTGGTTCTTGGCGGCGTCACCGATCAATCTTTCCTGTTCGGTGAATGCAACATAAGACGGCGTGATTCTGTGACCTTGGTCATTGGCCAATATTTCAACCTTTCCGTTTTGCATCACACCAACACACGAGTACGTCGTACCCAAGTCTATACCGATAACGGTACCGTAGTCCTCTGAAGACTCTCCGGAGGCCTCGGCTAAAGCGACACCACTGGTGGCATTGAAGAAAGGCAAGACAATTCCTAAAAATACAAGGAGCAATGAAAGCCCCGATAAACCGAGCCTGTTGAGTGATTTAACCATGTCACTAGTTCTTCGACAAAAGCTAACAAAAACGAAATGCTCGTGAGAGTGGTATAGAAGTTTGCGAGTGCTGGACAATTTATATTCAACCGCGTTGGAAGCGTGAAGAACTTCTGTCGCGTCAGATGCAGTACTTTCGGTATATGCTGACGTGTTCATTGAACACGCGCGTTGCACGTGAGATACAAAGTGAAAGTGCAAGCGCCATTGTTGCAAGCCCAGCACTGAAATTCGGCCTGCAAAATTTTTTGAGGGCAAACTGAGATAACGCAATAACTGGTAGTTTCAGAAAGACGTACAGTGGCCACTATAATCCATCTAAACATGACTATATTGAGACAATTTGCGAGGCTTGGGGTGGTGAAGTGCACACAACGCGCATGACAAACGCTCGGGTCCACGCAACGGTAATTGCCACAATTTCGTGGATCGAGGCGGTGCTTCTGATAAAATTGACCACGAGCGATAATCTAATAGCTAAATTGAAGTGTCAAAATGTCAAATCATTTATTTTTCCCAAGAAACTCAAGAATATTTCCTAGCTTGAGGTTTAGTTTTTCCCTCCATAAGCTTCAGATCTGCAATTTCAAGCTTGGCGCCGCGAAGCGCTCATAAAGTCTCGGTGAGCTAAATCGAAAGTCCGTTAGGCACGAAAACGCCCAAGCGGTAACTTTGACTGCGCTTCTCGAACGCCTTCGCCTACACCAAAACGTGGCTACTCGTCTAATCCCGTGGAGGATACATATGCAGAACAAATAAATAATGAGTATTACAGAAGAGTTATCATACGAAAAAAAAGACGATTCGTTTCGTTTAAATGAATAATCTATACTTAGTGACATCTTTAATACTGGAGCCAGTTTTGGCACTCTCTCAGCTTGTGTGCCGCACGCACTTTCTGTTGCTATCACTATGTTTCATCGCCAGACGTTTCGCTCTAACACAGTTATCGCGCACCCGTGCCCCTTTCCCTACCGCACCATAAGTCATTTCAGCACTGCTCACCTCGACCTCCCTATTGACCATTCGCTATCACACCAAGCAGACACCAATTGAACAGTTAAATCTTCCCAATTCCGTTATCCCGTTTGCTCGAAGCTCGAAAAGCGAAGTATTGAAACGTGTTGATTTAAGACTTTGCAACAACCAGGCATTAGTTTGCTCGCACCTTCCACCCTCCTTTCTCCGTTAAATTACTATTCCAATGTCATCATACCAGTTCGAGGAATTGAATCAATTACAAAAGGAACTTATTTCTAAGAATCCCGCGGATGTTTTGCAGTTCAGTGCCAACTTTTTCAACAATAAGATAGCGTTGCAAAGAGCGAATGCCTGGCAATATCAGGCCAAAGCTAAAGCGGCTGGCTTTGATTTGTTTCCAAATATCGATCCGGTCACTGCTGGTGGAATAGGGCTCGACGCTAATCCAAGATTTAGCCAGCCATCTTTCAAATCTCCTTTTGGCGATAATGATCCTCATTCGGACCACACAAACGACCCTAATCATGACGAACAATCCGAGTCAAAAGACAGTGTGAGAGGGCTCTTCAAAAGCGGGTTCGGCGAAGGCAAAGAATCCTCTACAGGGTCAGAAACTGACCCGCATGCCCGTCGTAGCTCTAAAGCTCCTGAGTTCAAGCCAACGGGAAAGCTCCCAAAGACTTTCAACGCCAATAGAAGAGTTTCTGTCTCGGCCGAGGCCATGAATCCCGATGAATTCAAGTCGGACTCCTGGAAGCCTCCAGTAAACAACTTGACTGCGGAACAGAGAAGTGAATTGGGCAAAACTTTGTCGCTGAATTTCTTATTCCAGCAACTAGACTCTGGCGCCAAATCTACCGTATTATCTGCTCTCATCAAGAAGAGTTTCACGAAAGACACTGAAATAATCACACAAGGCGATGTCGGCGACTTTTTTTACATCATTGAATCGGGCGCTGTGGACTTCTATGTTAACGGGAACAAAGTCAGCAACTCGAGCGATGGTTCGTCTTTTGGAGAATTGGCTTTGATGTACAATTCCCCTAGAGCGGCGACTGCGGTAGCGGCCACGGATGTTACATGCTGGGCATTGGACAGAGGTACGTTTCGCCGCATTTTGTTGGAGGGCACCTTCAATCGTAGAATCATGTACGAGGACTTCTTGAAGGACGTGAGTGTACTTCTGGGGTTGACGTCCCAGGAACGTTCCAAGTTGGCCAGTGCTTTAAGTACTGAAATCTACAAGGCTGGGGACAAGATTGTCACTGAGGGCGAAGTTGGCGACAAGTTTTACCTCATCGAGTCAGGCACATGCGTCATATCTAAGGAAAATGAAGGCGTTGTGGGTGAGATTAGCAAGGGCAAGTATTTTGGAGAAGTTGCTTTGTTGAACGACTTACCCAGGCAAGCGACAGTCACCGCTTCTGACAGTGTGATTGTTGCAACCTTAGGCAAGTCAGGGTTTACTCGGTTATTGGGCCCAGCTCTCGATGTTTTGAGAGAGCAAGACCCAACAGCCCATTAAGAAGGCGGCGTGGTCTTGAAGCTGCGATCAAATTTGTAATCATCATTGTGTACGACTGAATTTTTT
Source organism: Metschnikowia corniflorae (assembly GCA_030581935.1). Lineage (NCBI taxonomy): Eukaryota > Fungi > Ascomycota > Pichiomycetes > Serinales > Metschnikowiaceae > Metschnikowia > Metschnikowia corniflorae. The sequence goes on along the minus strand of JAKTWD010000537.1, from coordinate 3,083 downwards.
TTTCTTGAAAATAAGGCACATGACGGCCACGCACGTCACCGCACGTCACCGCGAAGATCCTTCGAAACATAAAGTAGAGATCTCATCAGCTTTCAAAGTCAACAATATATATGCTTCCCTTTGTACTGTTGCTCCCGCCTACTACCGCCAATGGTGGCTTTCTCCCACACTGGCTTCTTTTCATATCTGTGGTCTCAGTTTTCAATTCGCTTCAAAATTACTTGATCAAAGATTTGACTCTCACGAGGAAGGTTTATTCCAGAGCACCAGCATCCGAGGTCACTAATTTGAGTGCAAGAACTTTCGGCACATGGACGTTTTTGACCTCCATAGTCAGATTTTATGGTGCCTACAGTATTGTAGGCAATGCCCAGATGTACAATCTTTGCATCTGGACGTTCGTCGTCGCAGGAGGCCATTTTGTTAGTGAGTGGCTCGTATTCAAGAATTGCAAACTCGACAAAGGTTTGGCTGGTCCTTTAATTGTAGCATCTACGAGTATAGTGTGGATGTTTGCACAAAAAGAATTCTACGTCGGTGCTACAATGTAAGCTGTTTAGTTTAGGATCCCGTTTGGATATGCCTGATAATTGGCTCAGAATAAACAAGCAGTACCCGGAATACGTCGACGAAACTGACAAACTGAATAAATAGTAAGTCTATATGTTCATTTCTGCAAATCTCCGGACTTCCAGGGCTATGTTGTAGAACTCTCAAAAATTAGCAGCGACTCTGGGCCATGAGATACTTGCGCGGTCAAAATCTCATCGAAGCCAGACAAGAAAACAACCTCATCTGCTCCGATAAAGGTACCCACATCGCTGAAATCATCTATGGCAATTGAATTTGAAGAGCCTGATAACTTGCAGGTCTACAAAGATCTTTTTGGCGGTACGATGGGGGGTATAGCCCAGGTTTTGGTGGGTCAACCGTTTGATACCGTGAAGGTTAGGTTGCAGTCTGCTCCTGACGGCACTTACAACGGAGCAGGTGATGTCATGAAGAAGCTTGTAGCTAATGAAGGTATTGGTGGGTTTTACAAAGGCACCTTAACCCCATTGATTGGTGTTGGTGCCTGTGTGTCTGTTCAGTTTTCTGTTAATGAGTTCATGAAAAGATACTACGATGAAAAATTGCAAGGAAAGCCATTATCTATATTGCAGTTTTTCAACTGTGGTGCTGTTGCAGGTTTTGCAAACGGTTTCTTGACCTCCCCCATTGAGCATATACGTATTAGACTACAGACACAAACGTCTAAAAGCTTCACAGGGCCCATAGATTGTTTCAAGCAGGTCTTCAACATTGGTGGTATTTATTCAGGTATTTACAAAGGATTGGCGCCGACATTGTTCAGAGAGAGTGTGGGTTTGGGCATCTACTTCGCTACATACGAGGCGATTATCGCTAGGGAGTTGAAATCGAAGACTTACCTTTCTCGTGCTGACATTCCTGGGTGGAAGCTCTGCATGTTTGGAGGATTGTCTGGGTACACTCTTTGGCTGTCGATCTATCCAGTGGATGTGATCAAGTCCAAGTTACAGACCGACTCTTTGCGCAACCCAACATATAGAGGGTCCGTTGACGTTGTCAAAGATGTGTTTGCAAAGTCCGGAATTAAAGGCTTCTACAAGGGTTTTCTTCCAACTATCCTAAGAGCTGCCCCTGCAAATGGTGCCACTTTCGCTGTTTTTGAGCTCACCATGAGACTTCTTGCCTAATTTTTGTTGTCATATTATAGAAAAATCAGTTTTTCAGATGCGCATGGTCATCACCTAAGGTATTTGATTGCTTCCTAGCTCTCATGCCTGTAGGCTTCCCTTTTTCGTAGAGCTGTAGTATCTACACTGCCCGAAAACCACTGCTCCCTTGTGAGTATCAGCTGAGAACTTGCTTCTTCTTCGAACTCTTCTGGATCAATAAACTTTACAAATTCCACGAAATCCATTGAATACTCGCCATGAAACTCCAGGTAATCAGATCCCATGAATTCAAGCTTCTGGAAAGCCCTTGATTGGATGCTATCACTTTCGTTTTTGTCGGATTTCTCATTGTGACCCTGGAATTCTGATCTTGACCTCCTATTGAAGTCTTTGTCAATTCTCAAGTGCATACCGGGTATTAGGTCAACGAGATATAATAGGACCAAGCTGAGAACAAAGACATAGCTTGACGTTACTACCACTCCCAAAATTTGATAGGCAATTTGGATCCAGTTATGTTCGACCCAACCCCCACGAGAATGATAAGAGGTCTCCGCAAAGATTCCCACAAGCATAGACCCGGCAATACCACAGACCCCGTGCACCGCAAAGATGTCGAATGCGTCGTCAATGCGTAGCAAGTACTTAAGCCTAGTGCTCAAATTACCAACAATGCCTCCAATGACTCCACAGACCACGCTTTTCCAAAAGTTGCCAGAATAGCATAGATAGCCACCTCCGGGTGTAAATACAACTAGTCCACACATGACACCTGAACTGAATGAAATTAGAGATAGAGACCGCTTGGAGCCAATGTAATCCTTCACTTCTTTAGGCTCTCGAGGGGCAAGTTCTTCATTCGAGGCATGTGTCTGACCTGCTCCCAATGGAACTGCAGAAAGAAGGTAATCGATTGCAGCCCATATGATTCCTGCTGAAAATGCACACAAAAAGGTGGCAACCACCAAATAAATTGACGTGACGCTGAAATTAAAGTCACAGCCAGATATGAACCCCGACCAGCCAAATAAAATAAAAATCAACCCCAAGAAAGCCAACCCATTGTTGGAGGCCCGATAGTTCTGCACTATCTCTTTGCTCCTGGGGCCGATATAGAAAGAGTAAGCTAAGGCAGTAAATCCGCTCACAACGTGAATACACGTCCCTCCAGCAAAATCTAGTACGGGTGACTTGCTTAGTTGAGGGGAGAGCCAGCCATTTCTGTTCCAAAGCCAGTAGTTCACTGGGTTGTAAACGATCGTAGACCAAAGGATTATGAATATTAGCATTGGTATTATTCTGCCTCTCTCTGCGGCACACGCCGGAAAGGTTAACGCGGCACAAACGAGTTTCATCAAGCCATTGAACAAGAAATGGATAACT
>JAKTWD010000536.1:0-101132 GCA_030581935.1 Metschnikowia corniflorae | reverse complement strand
GTCGGTGTCGTCTTCGGTCGCAACAACCTCAGCCGCCTTCTTGTTCTTCTTGTGTTTATGATATAGGGGCCTTTGCTGCGAGCAGAAGCCACTGGTGGCAATATGAAAAGCCATAGCATCCATGAAAAACGCTTTGGAACGCTTTACATTATACTCCTCTTTCACGCGAGCACGATCATAGCTCACGTTATATCCAACCAAAAGCTTTGGCCGGCTGTGGGTATCGAAAGGTAATAGATGGTTCCAGTCCTGTGATCCTTTGTTGTAAGATGTCATAATAGGAGAAACCCACCCATACCATGCTTTCGAAGAAACCGCGGTTGCAATGACGGGGTAGTGTGTTTTCTTGTATAGCACCTCGACGTCAAAAACCAACTCGTCCTCTAGCGGCACGTCAACATTTTCCGGAGCTGTGCCTGGCGCGTATCTGGTCCAGCCAGAATCGAAAGTCCATTCGAGAGGCTGCTCAGGTAATTTTGAGTCTTCGGAAAAAAATCTTTTCGCCATGCTTAAATACGGTTCCGAATACCGAGCGCCAATTTTCGAGAAGTGCTCATCTAGCGAATTTTTCCCCACGAGTTCGGGAAAGTTTGGGATCTCAATTGGTTCAGAAAGTTGCGTTTTTTTGCCAAGGAGGTTCGTCTGCCTCAAATGCGCTTTGGCGAGTTCTAGCAACGCCAAATTCTCGGGTTTGGAATACTCTTCAGGCAGGGTTTTTGGAAAAACTTTTCTATGAAGATCCTTGGATAAGTATTGGATACCAACTTGGTTGACACGAGGTTCCTGGAATAGTACTGGCACCGCATGTAGCTGTCGAGCAACCGGCCATTGCGGATGTAGGATTTTTCTCCAACTTCTGTTGAACATCCGATGCAAGTGGGTGTAATTATTGTCTGTTAAGTCTTAACCAAAATCTCGAAAAGTAGTCAATTTTGACGCGAAAGAAGAGAACGGTTAAAATGCAGCAGATGACTGGTGAGCCGATTCTTCATGAAAGGCGCGGATGTTCTCAAATTCAGCTATGTTCTGTCCTGAGCTTTCTTCCTGATTCCAACCCAAGCCTTTTCCTCTGTTCACCTTGGAAGTGTTCAGTGAGTAAAGAATTAGAAACTCAGAAAAAGCAATCAGCCCTACAAACTGATGATGATGAGCGAAGGGATGGAGAGATGGGAGTGTCTATGGGGTCAGTTTGCGTTACCAAAAGAGAAAAATGTAAATAGCTGAGAATCTCAGTAGTGCACACGGCAAGCTGACATGGCGAAAGGCACTGGTGTGGCAAGGGCTCCACACCGTGAGCACTCCCAAAAGGGAAGTTGAACATGTTTGAGTTGTTGTGCGATTTGCGTGGTTAGTGTCTCAAGCAGCTTTGCTGTGGAGCGTCAATGCGATACTGCGAGAAACTTTAATACTAAGGGTTGCAACAGAACGAATAACAATCAACTGAAAGAAAAAACCACTCGGTAATAGCTTTTTTTTTTTTAGCATGTAAGACTTCATGGCAAATTTCGAGACATCGTGTGAGAGAGCATTTGGCTTTTCTCTTATGTTCGTGCTGTTACTCTTGGCTTCCACAAAATTTAAAAATCAATCTGTGAATTTTTTTACCTGGGAATTAGTCTTCTATCGAGAATAAAGCCAATGGCCACATAGGCGACATCAGACCTAACATTTGCTATTTAGGATCCTCAACAATCATAGTCTCGCATGTAGTTTTGTCTTTTCACAAACGTTTTTCTGTGTTCGAAGCGGCCGCACACTGGTGTTGCTGTTTCTCTGGCTCTAGTCACCCTGGACCCTGCTCCGCTGATGTATGTCACATGGGCTGACGATACAAACTGACACTATCTGGATAGGAAATCTTGCAATTTTTTTGACAGTTGGATGTTGATTTATCAACTAATTGTGTTAATTCTATTTTAACACGTGAATAAATTTCTCTTGATATTTTTTTGATTACCTTAAAGGTCTTCAGTCTCGCGATGGCGAGACTGATAAAATGGAAAACAGGCTACACTCGAACCACAAAAAAAAGAAATAAGAAAAGGAAGCGGCTTAAAAAAACCTTGAACTGATATAAATCACTCTCTGCGCATGAAAAAATGCAACACTCTTTATCCCTTTCGTTACTAATAACTAGTCTTATTTGCTGATAGCACGTCCTAAAATTCAAACGTTTACATGCCATCCCTGGTGCAGTACGCTGTGCATATTTCCGCATCTGGCGTAAACAACAATAAACGATACTTCAAACAGAATCTGGGTAGACCCCACCCAAAAAACCAGTTTTCTGCACGAGCGCATTTATTTGACGTCCCCGTAGCCGTAATGTTTATCCAGTAGGACCAGTACATCACAAGCAACCCACGCATCTTTCCTAATTGGGCAAAATTCTCAACATTGGGTCAATTACGAACATAGTCAGGCGCACACATTTCTCGAAGTTGAGCTCACCTTACTCCTACTTGGGCACAAACCAGCGAAGATAGATGCACCAAGCAGCCTGTGGCCGCAACCGGGTCGGCTTGCTGCCAGGGCCACGTCAATTAGCATATTAAGCTAAGGATTGTTAACAGAAAGGAAAGAACCTAGAAATAGATAAATACAAAGGCAACCCTGATTATGCTTTCTTGACTTAATTTTTTTCTTAGATTATCAAATGCTTTCTCTTGCCCTTTGTCAGTCCTTCAATCTCAAACTCAACACGCAGGGCCCCACGCCAGGGCAAACAAAGCGAAGAAAGCCGCGCGCCAAACAAAAACAAGCGAGCCCCGTCGACCCACGAAAAAAACAATCACCGGTCTTTGCTTTTCCGATACAAAAACCAAACAACACCCGTTTTTTTTCCGTAATCAGAACGAAACAAACCGACTCAAATCGATGTCTGAATTCAAGAGCTACAAGAAGGCCGACTTGGCCAAGGTCGCCAAAAAAATTGGCGTCAGCGTACGTGCGAAGGACACAAAGCAGTCATTGCTTGAGAAGGTCGAGCGGTTTTTAGAACAAGCCCCAGAGAAGAGCCGCGTTTTGGCCCTGCTCGAATCGTTAGATGACGATTCGTTGGAAGTCGTGACTTTGGTGGAAGAGGGCGATGCTACCGAGGACGATAGTGAGGACCAGAGCGAGTCTGGCGAATCTTCCGAGGACCAGGAGACCGTGGCTGTAAATTCAGCCACCGGCATCACCCAAACTGAGACCGGCGAGGAAGATGAGGAGGAAGATAAGGATTATGATGCTCCTCCACCCGTTGACCTTAAGGAGTGGCTTGTGGACCCCGCAATCGCTACTTATGAGAATGTGCACGACCGTTTCTTACAGTTCACTGATGCCATTGGTGCCACCACGCTCGAGTGCAACTCGGATCTTCGTGAGACGCTTCTGACAACGGTCACCCTCAATGTGCTTGAGGCTGCACTTGAGGCTGCACACTACCTCTACTTCTACGTGCCATTAGTGCCTTTGAAGGACAACAAGGCCGTGCACCAGGTGTTTTTCGACAACGTCCCCCGGTTGAACACGTGCACGTGGTTACTGCCCGATGTGTCTGCCTTAGCCAACTTCACTGTGGCCTCTATCTTGGGTAATTGGGTGTTGTACGCTGTCGCGGTGCCGCTTTTGATATCGTACTACGTGAACTTTTCTAGAAGAGTTGTCCAGTTCGAGGCCGATGACGAGATCGAGAGTGATGAAGAAGAGATCGACGAGACAGAGATCGATGAAGACGGAAATCTCGTGGAGACCGAAGATTTCGAGGATTACACCGAGGACTTCTCTGTGGTGGTGCGTGCCTACCGCTTTGACCCATTCGTCTTTGCATTATCCAAGGTATTGATCTACTACTTCATCCACAAGAACGGTGCGCTCACCAGCCTCGCTTCTTACGCAGGTGTGCTCAATGCGTTGAAGAATCTCGTATTCATTCAATTGGGCGTTTACCACACGTTTGTCGTGAGCTTGGGTAACTTCCCGCTTGTGCTTGGTCTTGCCAATGTTGCCATTGCCCTCTACGCCCAGTTCGAGGACTACTGAGCGTTCCTAGCCCGCTACACTTTATTTCTGCCGCCTACACCGCTAGACGCTAGTATTACTACCTCCTTCATTTTTGTTGTTCCTCCTCTCTCCCCTACACACCCACTTCATCACACCTCTTCTGCCTGGTCTTGCCTACTGTCAGATGCTGTTCGTATAAAACGGCCAAGGGATGTTGCAGGAGTCGTCGTAGAGCTCTATTAGGATTATGCTGTAATATATAATGGTAAATGCCGAATTTCTCACGGTATATGAGCCTTTTCCTTCTTTCCTACTTCACTGGCCACTTAGTCAGTATGCCGATTAGGCTCAAGTCCTCAATTAGTTCTTGAGCAGTGGCCGCACCAGGGCCAATAAATTGCTTCATGATCTTAGCCACAAGCGCCGCATCGTTGCTGTGCTTGGCGACCTCTTCTCCGTACGTTGGCTTGGGTGCTGCACGTCTTCCGGGCCTCTTCTTCACCGGCAAGCCACTATCGGAAGCATTCGTGTCCGAACCCGAGGTAACTCGGTCGTAAAGTGAGCTCTGGAAAATTTGGTGCCTGCCGCCTTTACCCTTCGACGCCGGATCCTTTTGAGGACCCATTTTCGAGGGAGCTTCCCCGGTGATGAGCCTAAATTCATCTCGCGTTACAAGCGGCATGAAATCATGTACGTTAGCGCTATGCTCGTGACCGGTATAAACCTTCCTGAAGGCCGACGGATTCAAGTCGTAAGGCTGGTCCTTGTCCACTGCCGCGCAAAAGACTTCCTTGATTTCATTTGAGTAGTCTTGTTCCACAAAGCTCTCATAAAACTTCGAGATATCTCTGTTACGAATGTTTAACAATTCGTTTTCGCCAGGAGCACTCGAATGATCATCTAAGAGCTGTTTCTGGTACTGAAAAAAGTTCTTCATCTTTTGGAGTTTGTTAAGCATCACCAGGTTCATCGCTCTGTACAGGCGGGACGATGTCTGGTAAAAGCTGAGGATGCTTTTGAGCCTCTCATAATTCAGGGACAATTTGAGAGCTAGGATCCGCTCCTCAGTTTCTGCCTGTCTGTTATCGACGAACCTTTGAAGGTCCTCGTTGTAAACCTTGTTTCTGCTGCTGTCGAAATAAATCTCCGACGAGCGAAGCTGGCGTAATCTGTTCAAGAGCTCCCGTTTTCGCAGCACAAACACTGCATCTTTATTGAGCTGGAAATGCTCTTCTAGATTGTCGTGGTTCTCCGCAAGGGCCTCTCGTCTTTCTTCTTTCTTTGCCCCATTTGCATCAGATATGTCTTCATTAGGACTGAAAACCATCAGGCTTATGTAGGTGTCTATTCTAGCTTCTTCGGGGCTGAGGACAAATTCCAGAGGAGGTGGGGGTGGTTCTGCCCGCAAAACCATCTTTGTACCTTTTGCATCCACATTCATGTACTTGTTTGTCAAATCCGAATTCACCACCACTACATTTCTTTGAATGTCTTGCGCAAAAGGGTATTTGTTCACCGATACGTCGATGCCAGCATAGTAGTCCATGTAATGTCCGTAAGCAGACTCCAGAACGTCCAGGGAGTCGGATGAATCACTTTTTTCGTCGGAAACCTCGGGGTCTGACTCAGCTAATTGGCCAAGGCGGATGATTTCTTGTAGCTTCGTGACCGTGAGTCCAGAGGCGTCTGCTGCTGCATGCAAATCAAATATTGAGCCCGCGGCACTGGCAACAACCATATCTACGCGCGGAAGGTTTTCCAGAGCGTCAAGCCATTTCCCAAACACCTCGTGTGGTGTTGGTGGAGCCTTTTCGGATATTAAGGGATAAGGCATGTAGTTCGGAGGAGGAAAGGGTAGAGGCGCCATTGCAGGGTACGAGCGATGATGCGTGGATGTTTCAGAGTCAACGGAAGTATCTGAATAATCGGACTCGTTATCACTATCGTCAAGTGCATCATCATCCTCGGCCTCATCCGATGAGCCGGGCATATTCGCGTACGGGTCATACCTGATAGCAGGTATCGGGGGATATACGAAAGGCACCATGACGCCAGGCTGTGCTATTGCCTCTTCAAGAGACAAACTGGGCGCTTTTGGCGGCTCAAATATTCGCACAGATTTTCTCAATTGCGCTCTTACTTTTGCGCCAAGCTGTGGATTAAAGTCGGAGAAAAAGTCGGTCACTTGATACGGCGGCTTCAAAATGGGCAACGCATGCTGCGGCACGTTATGCGAAATTGGCGCTTCGTGCACCAAGGAGGGGACAGGGGGTACATCCACGAAATTTGGGGGGCTTAGTGTCTCGACCTTTTCCGCATACTCACGTTTCGGTTTCTTAAAAATCCGCTCGAGCTCTTGTGGTGTTGGTATACGGCCTTCGAATTGCCTTTTCTCAGACCACGCCGGCATCAGTTTTAGAGCTGTAAAAGAATTTAATCCAAGCCGAGAGTCACGCGGGCGGTAGTCAATGCAAATAAATAAAAAGCTGGCGCCCGCAAAAGTTCAAGCTTTGCCGCTGGCTGCGAAGAATATGTCTCGGCCCTGGCTTGGTGAAGGCGTCCGTTGTTTGAGTTGCTCGAGAAGCTCGATTGGGTGCAAAATTTGGTGAGTGTAAAAAAAGAAAGGTAGTGTATTTGGGCAAACACTCGGCGAGGCAGGTAGTGGGCGGGATGCGCGGCAAAAAACTGTCCAGCCGGGATTAGAATTGGAGCCCTTTTGAGGGTTGCAAGCGGACGAGCAGTTAACAGCCGATGCAAATTGCTTGGCTTCCTCCAGAAATGAGCTTTGTCTAGTTTTATGATGCTTTTTACTGTTTGAAGAGTTTTGTATCGACTTTGATGTTGACCTCGGTTCCTACTCTAAAGAAAAAGGCGGTTTGTATCTCAGGCTCCTGCGTGCTTCGCGAGAGCGGTCTTGTAGGGGAGTGCACTTAAACCCAGCGACAGGGGCGCAACAAAAGATCCCGTAAACCAGAATCATCTACCTCTTTGCTTCACCATCGCTGTATAGTGACATCTCTATTTCATCACCAGAATAATTCCGCGGAGGCCCCGAGCAACGAACAAGGGCTTGTGCGATAAGCGAATTGTCTGGAATTTCGTCTCTTTATGTATATTTAGAATACGACCGGAAAAGATCTGTGTGCCTCTACTAAAAAGACTTGTACTGCTCATCGATTATCTGCATCTAAAAACTTACTTGTTTTAGGCTAACATCGTGAAGTTATTGAGATTTGAAGACTCGTGCTGATTCACTAGTTGGGCCCCAAAAATCATGCGATCGCGCAAATGGGCCGGCCTCAAATAGGCGAGCCTCCATGAAAGCGTTCATCAACATATATCAGAGTTTAACGATGAAATCCAAACTTTGAAAGTTAACATACACGTTCAAAGTAGCCGTCAGACCATTTGCTCTCACAAATCTCCAATCTAATCACATTTTTCAACCTCTTTCAAGCTGAACTGGCATTGTTGAAGGGGCCTCGCACTACCCGCAAGGCGAAAAACATGCACCAGTAGGTGCCGCGACAGACCGCAACACGACCTCCATAGAGCCCGTCTGCGGTCTCTAACCCGTTCCTCAAACATCATCAACTCTCTATTGGGCCTCAATCCGAACACATTATCTTGCCTTTTTATTGCTGTACGCAGTTTTGTTCAAGTCCAAGATAAGCGAGATTGTTCTGCTACAAAATTACTTGATCTAACGGACGTTGCTATCTACTCCGGTTTCTCGAAGTGACTTCACGCTTACAGGTTCTGTTGTTGGTGTCCACGTATCATCATTTGCACTTCACGCAAACCCTCTATCACAACGAGAGTTTGATTCCTTAGTTTTGAGCATCTTTTCTTCGGTATCGCATAAAGATCGGAAATTGAGTGGGAATTGACGAAGAGTATTCTTTTGGCTTCGATATCTGCCTGACAAAGTATCGCTCACATCGCTTTTGAGAAATAATCACCGCTTTCAAAAATCTTGCCTTCAAAAGGATAATCGCTTCACTCGAGACCCTGGCTTCCAGACCTCAGTATCAACCATTTTCGATCGTTTTTTTGACCGATCTTATTGAACCTCAGGTCCAAATACAATGGGTCCAAAGAAAAACAAGGGTCCCCTTTTCGAGCCCAGAGATATGGTCTTAGCAAAAATGACGGGATTTCCTGCCTGGCCATCTTTTGTGATGCCGCCGGAAATGATCCCCGCGCCGATATTGAGAGCCAAAAAGAAGACCACAAACACGTGCGTGATCTTCATTCCCGACGGCGATTTCAACTGGATGAACGAGAAATCGCTAGAAGCACTACCACGAGAAAAATTACAGGCAAAAATCGACAAGGCTCCGAAAGATAAAGTGCGGCATAAGACAAAGAAGAAGTATACGCGAACAAACAATGTAGTCGATGCTCTCGTGGCAGCAAATGGCTTGGACTTCGACGAGTTCATGGCCGATTTGGACCGAGCGAAGGCCTCGCTTAATGAGGACGTTGACGAAGCTGAGGGGGCTGACGACGAAATCGGAAATGAAGGTGGTGTTGCAGAGGAAGAAGAAGTGGTGAGGCACAATATTTTACAGACAAAGAGCGTGAGTCAAATACTCGGCAAAAACGAAACAGAAAATGGAGAAGATGAATCCGCAGGTAGGGTAAACGACCATGTTGCACTGAAAGGACAAGAACGACAGACGAAAAACGAAACCACACGAGGAAAGAGAAAGTCGCATCGATCAGATCCTAAACCTACAGAATCCGAAATGGACGAATTTAGTAAGTCTGATAAAGGTAGCCAGAGTGTGGACGAAAAAGAGTCGCTGCCAAAGTCAGCAACCCGCAAGAGAACACGTGGGGGTCGCGTTTCGCAACCCCTCACCCCTGATTCCAGTGAACCAAAATCAGCAAATGGCGTGGAAACAGCGGCAGATTCCGAAGAACCAACGCCGAAGCGATTGGCAGAGGATGCACGCGTGGACTCACCTAAACCTTCGAGTGACGCAGATAGACATCAGCAGCTTTGGCTTTGCCGTATACGGCTCCAGCGCTCATTGATCCAGAGAAACCAGCCCGTGACTCCGAAAGATCCTAAAAGTTTTCCTCCCCCTACAGACGAGGAGCTACTGGTTGCAAAGGCCATCATGGTGAAACTCGTGGACTTTCCGGTAACGGTGGACTTGCTTCGCGACACGAAAATTCATAAGGTGCTCAAATGCTTACTCAAGGATCCAGATTTGGAGCTCCCAGGCACGTACGAGTTGCATGATCATTGCAAGAATTTGTTGGCGAAATGGCATGTTTTGATTGAGACTCTCAGGCAGGGGAAGGCTTTGAGGGTCGGATCTCGTACTGGCAGTTCGGCTCCAGAGGACTCCGAGATCTCGGGGATGGAGATAAAACCCTCTCTAGAAAAGTCTTACGCCGAGAAGCTTGAAGCATGAGGGTTTGTGGTTGAGGAATACTACTTAATGCCACACCAACGATGTGATGGTTAGAACAATGGTGTAGCAAGCTAATGTACCTGATACTTCGAAGGAATGGGATCCGGAATTGCGTCTTTTTTTGTTAGCTCGAGACTGGAGCTTGACAGGCTTGACAAAGTCAAAACCAGAGCTTTGCTGTTCGAGCAAAACATTTTGATGCGGTCCTGTAATGACGCACTTTTAGTTCAGACCTTGGTTCAAGGAAGAAGCTCATTTGAATAGAGCCAATGCTTTGATTGCGCTTTATCTCCAATGTCTACGAAGACAATAGATGGCCTGAACGCTTTTGAGCTCTTGTACAGATTCGGATTCGATCATTCGCGAATTTGTTGACCAGGCGTCACGCGACATGCTATTGCAATCTCATGACAAGAGAGGGCCCAAACAATTCATATACCCGCAAGTGATCTATCGAGATGCGCGCGACTGCGTTGATTGAGGATCCCTAGAACTTATCGGTAGTAGCTTCTGGCACCTAGTTTGAAAACTTTTTCAGAAGCACAGCTCGAAATTCTTCTCACGATGTTTGCCAAACCACAATCGACATATCGTTTGAGTCACGAAATCCTTCTTCGTGATGGGACATCCATGTCTTTTACGGTCTTGTTTGATGCCTCACATTCCTTAAATGCTCGACCAAATGTTCAAAGCAAAGTGGAATCAGATAATTTGAGAAAAAAAAACACGATTTAATTACCTGGCTGATGCCGTTTATGCACTATTCAAGGAACGCCTCGTCCAAATTACCTGATGAACATGTCGAGACTTTCTCTGCTTAACCTCTGATCCCTTTGACCGCCAACTTAGACCTGAATCAAATCCAGTTATAGGTAGCATCAACAATATAGTTTAGCGGACCAGTAGACGTCAAAAATTAATCAGGTTGTCAAAAACTTGACCTGGCAAAAATTTCTGGACTCGAATAAATTTGCAATATTTCTTTAGATTTACTGTTCGCCAAATCACTTAAGCCAAAGATCTCATCTCCTACAAGCTGCAAAAGGTGTTCAGCTGTAAAAACTTTACTTAAGCGCCAGAATTGCTTCAGTGATAAACGTTTGAAGGACCAAAAAAAGCTAAAGAAACAAGTAAGAATTCCGAATGATTAGTAAGCCTTAAAACAGTTACTCATGTTCAAAAAGTAACGAACCCTTGATCCAATATAGTTTTACCTACCTTCGTGTGCCTCGCCCCAAATCGTTTATCGCTTATAGTATCGACTACTCGCCGTGCGCGCAAATGAATTGCCGCATAAACTACTGGCTGTGTGCAGATATTTTGTGCAGCGCACGCATTCCACGAAAATCAGATCTCAAGCATCGTGTTCCGGGTAACCCAACAAAAATCGGGGTCGAATTCCATGACTTGAGTATATGGTGCCTAAAAGGACCAATCAATCAGAAAAAAAGCATGAAAAAATGATTCATCACCTTCTACCTTTTTCGAATCTTTCTCTAATTCATTTCTGTTCATATGTTTGTCATGACTTGTCGTCATATGTCTCGGGCTTACCCCGGCCTCCAATGCGCGCCTCTCCAAGTAAAAGCAAAAAATTCAACGACGCTGCGCGCGACGAACAACTTTTTTTTTCTTTCCTCTTACTCTTTCCTCCTCTTTCTCATATCAAATTATACAGAAATGGCTGAAGAAGAAGTATGTAAGCGTTTTCAGTATAAAACACAAATGATATTGAATAGTGGGCAATTTGAGACCAAACTGGCTGATGTTTCGATCCGGTTTGCTTATTGATTCGTGTGCCATTCTTTGAATGACGGCGGTTGTTTCCTGTGATTCGGAACGAATAATTTCTCGGATTTAACCCCTAACCAAGACTGTGGCAATGCAGTAGAAACACTTTTGGCATTGTGCGGTTTGATCTTAATGTTCAACCGAATAGCCTGACTGATGAAGTCATTAGAGAGATGACCCTAAGATGGCTCCAATTCAACAAATGTGAATAATTTGACGAATTCCCTCCAAGTCCCCTCCGAACCCACTATCTAGCTATGGATCCTAGCTTTCGCTTTTGACACTGAGTACTAACATCTTAGCACACCTTTGAGACCGCCGATGCCGGTGCCGCTTTAACCTTCCCAATGCAATGTTCTGCTTTGAGAAAGAACGGTCACGTTTGCATCAAGGGTAGACCTTGTAAGATTGTCGACATGTCTACTTCCAAGACCGGTAAGCACGGTCATGCCAAGGTTCACTTGGTGGCCATTGACATCTTCACTGGTAAGAAATTGGAGGACTTGTCTCCATCCACCCACAACATGGAGGTTCCTAACGTGAAGAGAGCTGAGTACCAATTGTTGGACATCGACGACGGTTTCTTGTCCTTGATGACCAACGACGGTGACACCAAGGATGACGTCAAGATCCCAGAAGGTGAGTTGGGTGACAAGATTCAATCTGAGTTTGACGATGGCAAGGACTTGGTCATCACCATCATCTCTGCCATGGGTGAGGAGGCCGCCATTTCCTTTAAGGATGCTCCAAAGGCCTAAGTCTAGTTTTTTTTTCTGATCACGGGCTTTGGCGCGTGCAGGCCCCTGGATGAGGTGTCCAATGTGGGAGTAGAGAGTAACGTTTACAGTGTGTAGCCTGGTCTTTGTGCGTACCTATTGGAATAAATTATAAAAAACAATACCCGTTGATGTAGAACGCTTCGAGCGATGTCTCTTATTTGGATGATCTGACTTGAAATTGACCTGGCATTCGATCTTATTAAAAAGATTTCATGAATTTAGTCTTCTGGATTATGCTTAGCAAGAGGCACGTGTACTTTTTAGGCCAGTAGTGGGGCATAGCAGTAACACTACTTACGGTGAACCCGTCCTATTTCCCACCAACTATTATATCTAACAAGCTCCCCACACTATTCGCTCGTAAAACATGATCATTCGACAATTATGCTAAGTGCATAGAAGTCGGAGATCTCCGCGCCTTACTAGTGAGCAGAGTTGTGGGTAATTCGTAAATATCGTAAATATCGTAATCGTAATTGTGATTTACGATGATTTTTGAAAAATTTATTACGATTACGATGATCAGTCATTTCGTAATTACGAATTACGAAATTCACGAATTCCTAAATTGCACGGGGGGTTTTGACAGTCGTAGACAATGCAACACATATGGCGGGCTTCTCCATGTCAACACTATCTGAATCTTCATTTTCTACAATTAACGTATTGTAGCAAAGAAGAGAACCAAATTGCTGCCCGAATTCATCAAAATGTTGGTCTTTGTCAAATATATAGGTAAGCTTCCCGGTTGTGAGAGGAATGGCAGGGATCGGATTGAGAACGAAGAGGTGGACAATGAGTGTGAAGATAAAGACACCGATGAGATGGCCGACGAGTCAAGCGACAGTTGGAGCGAGGCCTCTGAAAACTCCGCCGAGGACATGAGCAACCTTGAGTTCGACGACATCAGTGATACTATTGTCGAGGACATTCCTGGGAATAGTCCGAAAACCTGTGCCACAACGTTTACGTTCAGATGGGTGATATGAATTACGTATCGGGGGACAAAGGTGAGAAAAATAAAATGCTGTGAAGTACAATGGTGCTCGATGAATGTTCCAAGTTTTTCTCGTAGCGGTACTTTTCCGAAGGCAACTTCATCTCGATCCTCACACGTCGAGTCAATTTCTGAAACTTGCAAAAGGCCTTGCAAAGTATATTGACTACTAATAGATTACATAAACACCTAGGGCACATTAGCTCTCGTGGCTGACTTCCTTTGCAAAATGTTAGGGTTGATTGTCATGTTATTATTAGCCACACACGACTTTCGTAATTATCGTAATACGATTCGTAATTACGATTACGATGAGAAAATAATTCGTAATCGTAATTACGAATCGTATTACGATAAAAACCACAACTCTGCTAGTGAGAGCCGTGTACGCCAAGCAATGGGTATTAGAACCAATAATTTGTAAGTTTTATATCAGATTGCTTCATTCATCTCCGAATCAAAGCAAGTTCTCAAAATTTGAGGCCAGAGGGATCCGGGTACTGCTCACGTTCAAAGCTTGATGATTACAAATAATGTTTTCTTGGCCTTCGGCGTTATGAGCGCCCAAAATTATGTAACAACCTAGCTCAAACCAGGGGGCTTACCCTGAATTGTGTACAGCAAAATTTAAATTCAGTACAACATAGCTGATACAGTCATTGATCCTGATATTTATTATATTTGCTTTTCAAATAGGTCGGCTGAATTTTTGAAAGAAAGGCCATAATCATTGTATCATCCTTGCAGCCATGAAGGTAGGATCGCCTCAGTGGGCTTAACCGTGCTCGGCAATGTTCGGGCGCAGCATCCGCACATACTGTGTGCGCACAGGCGCATGAAGTCTTGCGTCATGGGCGATCCACACTGCACTTGCGTTGGACATGCCGGGCCTCTTGACCCCCACTTGCTAAAGTTACCAGGAGCTCCCACCGTATTACGCCACTTTCGATCATCGGGCGTGACCCACGTCATTAAGTATCAATACTTTTTCCATAAGGTTATTTCAAACAGACTTTAGTAGTGCAGTCGGCTCGCTTTTTTCTCCGCAAACCGACCCGCCTTCCTGCCCCGGGCCCCAGACAATTTCGTCACGAGCCTGAAACCGCATGTCAAAAGTTTGGCTTCGCCAAAAAAGGAAATTTTTCACGATCGATCTTATACGAAGACAGCAAAGTTTAAGCTTTGATAAGCAACAAATTAACGGCTTCACGTACCACGCACGATTACCTGGGCTTTCTAAGTGGTCTCGCCTTTGACACATTCATTCTAGATCGGATCGGTGCACGCCCGAATATCATTACCTCACTTCGTATCACTTACGTGTGTTACAGGTGATATCTTAGTAGTCTTGTGGCTACCAATTTAGCAGGCGGTCAGGCCAAATACATACAACGTCTGTGCTTTCGATGTCGACCACTACTCCAGCATTTGTATCGTTTTCTGCTAGGAGCACGGCAACACCACCGGCGACTTCCACTCCTGTCACCACAAACAGCATCACCGGAATGTCTTTTGTGGGGAACACGCCTTCCACGGTGCTCTTCTTTCTTGCAATGGCGGTAGGGGTGGCTATTGCTATTCTCTTCATATTCTTCACGGCTAGATATTTCATCAGGGCAAAATTCGGACTTCATCTTTATTCAGGATCTAGTAGAGGTATGATGTTTCTGCCCCGATCTGCAGCAAGATACAATCCTATTGAATTTACTGATCGAGAGATTCAGGAACATTTGGAGTATCTCCGAAGCCATCATTTTCTCCGGGATGATTTCTTGGAGCGCAGGCTCAACGCCTCTTCTAACAGACGAAGGCGGCGGCGGAGACGCAGAGGCCGGTTTGCAAAAATGAAAAAACTTTCGGCAGAAGAGGTTGAAGACTTATTCCCTAAAACTCGCTATGCTGACTGGCTCAACACTGGCGACGATGACTCTTCTGTTTTGATAGAAGAGGCCAAAGACAATGAGCTGATTGGATCGGTCTCGGCGAAACCAGCTTTGGCTAAGCACTCTTCAACCACAGCCCTAGAGATCGTGGAGCTTAATGAGGCACCTGTGGTTGCTCTGGAGCACCTGGCTGGGGAACAGCTGGACACATCTTCGCTGAGTGCCCTGCTGCGTGGCAAAACGGAGTTGCACTTTGACTCAGGGTCTTGCTCGATTTGTCTTGAGATCTTTGAGATGGACGATATTGTTCGTGGTCTTATATGTGGCCATGTGTATCACTCAGAATGTGTCGACCCCTGGTTTACTTTGCGTAGAGCTTGCTGCCCTATTTGTAAGAGAGATTACTATAAGGAAGAGAACGGTGCGAGCGCAGAGAATGGAAATTCAAATGTGGAGAACTTACCTCAAGATTCTCCACCGGGAAGAGACGATGAAATTCCTGACGGGCCCATGGAGGAGCAAGATGAAGATCGAGTACCAGAAACAATCGAGGTTAGAGATGAAAACTTGAATGACTCTGTTTCCCCAAACGTGTCAGAGGGAAGCGAAACCAGCCCACCCGCCAATCCCCCGACTACCGAACCGCAAGATATTGCACAGATAGAAGGTGTTGAATTCTCAGATTTACTTCAAGACATCAACTATGACGTTATACGTCGTGATGCAAACATCCAGGCACTCTTCAACGAGCTCATTCCTCTTTCAGAAAGGGTGAGAGTTCTCTTGGACGAGTATCCGCAATACGATTTGGATGCTAAAGCAAAAGTGCTTTCGAAGAAGAAATACGGGAATATCTTTAAAAAGATTTTATGGAGATTGATGGGGATCTCAACGAAAGATTTGTACAACTGGGCCGTGATCACCGTGTACCAAGAGGAGCAGGCTTCTCGGGAAACTACAGGTGCCAATAACGAACAAGAAACCGAGACTACCAGTGAAACTGGAAACCCCAGATCTGCAGTTCTTGAAGGTGCTTCTGCAGAAACGTTAGAAATGTCGGAAATAAGGCGTACTGACACTGGGCCGGCTGCGCACATTTCTGCTGCCACGTCTGTGTATCACAACGCCGAAGAAGACTTAGCAGATGCCGCAAGAAGGCGTGAACTGGTACAGGACAGAGTCTAGAGTCCAGGATCTAGAAGAAGGAGATATTTCCATTGAAGATCTGGGAGATTGGGCTTCTTCAGCTCTGCTAGCAAGTGTGGCATGGTTCCCATTTGTGGTTTGCATACTCGCCTAAAAGTGACTTTTTTAAGTTCGCTTATTACTCTTAATTTTTTTGAATGTTTTATTGTTTCCAATTACCTGAAAAATTCCTGGAAGCAATTCATGTATTCCCCAATGGTTTTCTTCACTCGAGTATTAGAGATCGAATGACCAGGAACTTGACAGGCGCGCGCAAATCGACGCCTGCGAAAAAAGTGTACGAAAATCAAGCAAAAAAAAAAACGCTAAGACAAGGACAAGTAAAATTTTTCATTTGCAACACCCGTTACCAAGACCAGTTGAAATACCAACAAGATGCGTATGTTATCAATGAGTCCTCTAGAATATTTTGTCATTCAAGATGCTTCTTTCATATCGATTCGAAGTATGATCTACCGAGTGCTCCTATATGGCACAGCCGCTAAGCAAGCACCGAACTCATCGGCCATCCGGAGTGCAAAAAGAAGGTCCAAAAATTCACAATTAATTTATCGTAACATCAACACAAGATTTCATCATCATGCCTCTTCTTCAAGCTCATATTTATTCCATGGTGAAGAAATTTGCGAGAAATGTACGATGTAAACTCCACAGCCGCATACTAACATTTCTAGCGCCAAAAAAGAACACAAAAAAGATGGACTTGGGGTCATTTTTGGCCGACGAGTCCTTCGGTGCATGGGCTGACGAAGAAGTCGACATGTCGCTGATTGGAGTGCCAACGTCTTCGACAGCAGCACCCATTTCTAACTACCGCCCCGATTTCGCGTCTCAGGACAGCTCTAGACCCGACAGAGTCGAGTATCCAGTCCCAGATGCACCCCCTTACAAAGCGCGTGTGGGAAACTTACCGTATGAGGTTGAAGAGGGTGCGTTGGGCCGGTTTTTCGAGGACCGTTTGCAGGCACAAGGAGTGGTCGAGGAGGTGAAATTACCTCTTGACCAAATGACTGGTCGTCCCAAGGGGTTTGCGTTCGTCACCTTCACGAAAAAAGAAATCTTGGAAGAGGCATTGCGCTTGTCCATGGCGGAGTTCGACGGCCGCAGGATCTTTGTTAATGTTGCTGCCCCACAGAAGGCAGATGTGTTTGACATGGACTGGCGCTCGGGCCGCACAGGCCCTATGGGTGGACGTGAGCCCCGCGAGCGCCGCGAAGAAGTTGACTTGGACTGGAGTGCAGCTCGTAACTCGCTGGGTCCAGTTCATTCCAGAGAACGCGTTGACAGATTTGACAGAGGAAATAGAGGAGAGCGTGAGTTCGGTGAACGCAGACCAAGACGCGAGGATCCCGACTTGGACTGGGGTGCTGCACGTACATCTGCTGCCCCTGCCCCACCTTTAGAAAGAGAGCGCAAATCACGCAGAGAGGAGCCTGATTTGGACTGGAGCTCTGCCCGGAGCGCTGCCGCTTTGCCTCCTAGAGAGAAAGACAATTTCCGTAGGGACAGAGGTGTCGCGCAAAGAAAAGAGCAGCCCGAATTGGACTGGTCTAGTGCACGTGGCGCTGGTATCGGCGCCCCATACAGAAAGAGAGAAGAGAAGGAAAAAGAGTTCGACTGGAAGCGTGGCCAAGCCTTGCCACCTAAGGCCAGCAGGAAGACCGAGAAGCTGGAAAAGAAGGAGAAGAAAGACGATAAGGAGCAGCAAGGCCCTCAGAAGTCTGTATATTCTGTATTGTCGCTAGACGCAGACTCTGACGCCGAGGCAGAGGGTGAATCTAAAAAAGAGACCACAGAGAGTGCAACAAAAGCTGCCGAGACAGGCCTCGAAGAGAAAGTAGCCGCGGTGTCTGTGGACGATGGCGAGTGGAAGACCGCGAAAAAGTAATGGCTCTAGGGCTGAGAGTGGATAGACTGACACGTACTGTAAGATAGTATCAGCAAGTGTATTGCTAGACATGAAGCAAATATAAAATAATTGACCTAGTATTTATGAGACGTTTTGAAAAGATAGAGCTGGAAGATATGCTGATTGATGATTAAAGTGGATAATCTTTAAGTCTGATATCTTCCTCCTACGATCGTCCCATGCTAAAGTAAATGATTGAGAATTGTTCAGAACACTTGAGCAGTATTCAAAGTCGAATAATCTAGGAATAAGAAGTTCTCTTCAAACCATGAGAATGTGAGATTGTCTCCGATTGAAGTATAGATGTTGCGCGGCGCGCGCAGTGTTTTCGTTGCAACTGACCTCACATGTCGCGAATAGCTTGCCCGCTCAAACATTCATCCTCAAAATACATTTGTTTGATAGCTCCACTGAGGACCGTCACATCCTTGTAACATCAAGAAGTAGCCATATATTGTGATCTACAGAGATTGAAAGTCGTTTGCTAGAAGCAGTGTCTTCCACTTCCACTGACGCACTCGTCTCGAAAGAAGTCGGATGCTGCAGGGCCGTGAGTAAGAGCATTAAGTGTAATGGTGATGTTTTAGTAGTTGTCGTAGTTGTTGCAAAGAATTGGCATTTTTTTTTCGGTATCAACTGTGAACAGCGAACTTCTGAACATTACTCTTGCTGGATTCAAGTTGGCAAGAATATGTGCCCATAGACCTAACTGCCACGCACGAGCTTGTTCTGATGCAATAAGCCAAATACGCCAGTGCTTTGTCTCACAATTCAAAAATGCGTTTATTTCAGGTTTTTATTGGGAACCATCTTACGAGACTCAGAATGTGAGGCGAAGTAAACTAATGTTGATTCCTCCGTATGTTTTGAGCTGAAATAGTCTCCGCCATGTTGCTGATGCCTCAAACTATTCCAGCCTGGCAGTATCTCTTTGTGTGAGGTTGTTACTTCTAGGGAGTAAGTTTTCTTCAAATAGCAAGCTAAGACGGAGTTCAGTTTTGTGATTGCGTCAAGTTCGAGGTATCGCGAACTTATATTACATAACATGCGCATTCCGATACATTTTGCTGTTTAACATATCGAAGTGACCCCACTCTCTTTCCCGATGGCAAGCTAATGCGAAACCTCGAGATTTGTTTTGGCCTTGAGTCATTTCGATCTTGTATCGTACTCTTGACCTCTAAGTGAAATACTTAGTTTGGAGTGAGTTCCGTCTACCTGGCCTAACATAACGATGAATAATATCCTACGCACTTCAATCGCGACGGAGCCACAACACCACGCGACATTCGCATTGGGTCTATTCCAAAACAGGTTGAATGATCGAAACTTTTCAGACTATCACTCGCAAGCCGTAAATGGTTTTCGCCATCGAGCCCACTAGCAGCTCAATTACGAGGGATATTGTTGCAGGGTACGGTGTTCATCACGCGCTCGGGAATTTCCTCAATATTCACCCTAAAGGGACACTCCGACGCTATGATAAAACACAAAACTAACTAATTTCTCGGAGAAGACATATGCGGAAGCTATAGAAACAATTCTGGTAATCCCTCACGGAAGCTTAGGCACATATAAACGGTAAACTGTACATGTCATTCAGATACTCACTTTTCACCATTGATAAACATAGTTTGATCGTTGGAACATCGAACAGCCCTTCCAGGGTGAATGTCGGAGCATTTGCCAATTGAGGGAGCAGCTTGCTATATTATGTAAATATGAAATTTTGTAAACAGTAGAATCTGATAATATGCAAAAGAATTTTACAGGTCAAGGGCATTGGAACGATCCAGATCTTCGTATACTTATGCTTCACACTATCGCGATATGCTCTATGTCTCGGCTTTTGCAAACATGGAGGTTTGCATCAGACTGAAACGGGATGGGGAAACACTTCGTCTTAAGATTGAAGACAATAGATTAGAGCTCTGCGTTCTCGATGATTATTTTATATTGTCTCAGAAAATCACAAGCATTGAGTGAAACCCTGGTTAATCTAATGTCTCTCAAGTACCAAGATGCCCCATAAGTACTCTCCACTGTCTTTTTTTTACAATTGTTAGAATTTCCTCGACTGGCGACCAGAAAAGTTTATCCGTTCTACTATTGATCGTTTCAAACACGTGAGTATTGGGATATCTACTAATCTCACCTGAACTTGACGTGGGTATATGCAAATGGTTTTGTTGCAACGAAAGAGGTAAAGAGATGACCTGAATATGCGCAGACAATTATACAGAACACTTCAAAAGTTCCAACGCAAATCCACAATAACAGGTTTTCGCACATATATCGCTGGTATACATCCAAGTTCTACTGTCTTTCAGTAAAGAATAAATAGCCTAAGGAAAGCATGAAAGCTCCACACACAATACACTTGAAAAAAAAAACAAAAAAAGTGGATGTAAGATACAGTCGAGGCTTTGCTCAGTCTGCGATACAGGCTTTCTACGCATGGCTTACATAATTATCCCGATTACTGATTGTGAGATCACTTCAATTTGCATTGAAGCTCAGCAAACAAAGTCGCTAAGTTCATCAAATTTTTTTCATGCTTTTGACATCACAAATACCTTTTTCCATATTGCTGTTGCATTGCCTCTTCAAATCTCAATCTTATTGATGCCATCACGTGCCAACCCGGAGTTCAGATTGGTTCAGATCAGTTCGACTGATCAAGGCCACAGCCAGCGAATCTGCATGCTAAAGGACTGGAGAATCAACATTGTGGGAATTTCAACTGCCTTCCATTGCAATCAAAGTGTTGATTTTGATGACATCGGCTCTAAGCCTAGAGCTCGCTTCACAATTAGTATGGCCCTCCTCATTTTTCTAAACGAACTAATACAAAAGAGACAAGGAGAGTCTTAGTCATATCAGTCGGGACATGGTGATATCGAACAAATTTTGACATCTGCCAAAGTAGCGACATTTGCCTCGAGCGGCTGCATGCTGGCAACAGGGGCAAGTTTTTTTCGAGCTAAGCCATCAAGAAAAAAATTACGATCATTGCACGAGAACAGGAGTTTGAAGACGAAAACACAAGCTTATTCGATTTTCGACATAATTTAATGTATCTATTGATGAATATTGAGCTTCTCGTTTCTTTGATTTGGTTGATATAACGCATTTGCAGCCTAGTTCGAGGTTTTTATTTTGAGGTGTGGTTGCCAAAGGTCTAGACCGCTACAGTCCACGCTCGCGCCTTCGACAGAATTAAGGTGCGTCGCGACCGTCAGCCGCCCACGCGTCCGGATAGTGTGGCTTAACATCTGGAATAAAAAGGTTCTGACCGCTGTTGACAGTTCCTGTGACCCAATTGAGAAACCCTTGATGCTATTTTAGCGGTCAACTTTCTTTTTGGTTTCCTTTCATTTTTAAAGTCCTCTTGTATTATGTTGAAACAGTTGAAATATTTTGTTTAAAAAACGCTGTTATGATTGTATGGGCCTTCAATGAATATGGTTTACCGCTGAATGCTATGCAACAAATTTTCTTTTCCAGTCATGGGAGCCATCATGTCTGCAAAGTAAGCTTGAACCAGCAGGATTCGGATCAACCGGCTCCACGCTCGCAATTTTTCTTTGAAGTTTCGGTATCCCGGCTTTTTTTATTAGTCATGTGAGAACGTTCCTTAAATCAGAGGCGTATTTTTCTTTTCTTTACTAACCCCCAAAATTATAGTGCAAGAGTTAATGCAAGCACTCTGTTTTAAGAAAAACGTTCACTTCCGGTCACGTGCTCTCTTGATAAGAGAGCCTAGATCGGAATTTGTCGCCCCGCGCTTTGAAGTGACCCGCGCATCGCCACGGCTTGGAGTAACCTGCTCTTGGCAGTCTGAGATCTCTGGGATTAACAGGTATAAGACGGCCAATCTTCTACTGCTATGAATCTATTTCTTCTTTTGATTCAAACATGCTGTTGAACCCATAGGCGAGCGGAATTAGCTGACATATTGGAGTAACAACAAACAGTTGAAAAAGAAATGCCGCGTTATGCGCGACGCGCCCGGCCCCGCGAAAGGAAATCACAGTGCATGAATTAACCCGGGGCATCGTGCCTGCCACACAATGTGCAGGCTTCTGATACGCGGGCTGTTTTCTGGATCACCATTCTTATAAACCACAAGTTTGCCAACGTAAACACTCTCAGCATAAAGTAAAGGCCACTCTTGCTCAGCTCAACATTTGCTCTGTATTTTCCTTTTCTTGAGCGGCTTTCTCCGAACATCTCGACTCCAGAATCGACGATTATAATCTCATAGTCACCAAGGTCAGCTACCTTCATTCAGAGCTACCAGACTATCGATAGCCTCACCTGCTCAAGTCTTGAAATTCGATCAAAGCGACTTGAAATTCTTCAATTCGAATTTACCACAGTATCCAATTCCAGGAGAACATCAACTTAAATTAGTTGTTAACGGGTTAACTTAGTTTGCACGCGCTAACGCAGCCCCACGAACTTCACCAAGGAAGTGTTTTCTTGTGGTCAGAGTTTTTGTGTTCCTGATCAGGAGGATATAAACTTGTGCAGGCATATTTGAAACATACGGGCTCACCTACATTCCCAGGATTTCAGATTTATTTCAGTCACAGTCCATTGTTCGACACGGCGTGCCGTTTGCATCCCAGGCGTTTTCTGAAACCCTCAGCGCATTTTCGCACTGACGCACCTGGTTTCCGGTATTTTTCTTTTTTTACTCAGTGTGAAGGACTGCCTGCCTGGCTTCCTTGATTTGATCCTGGAGAATTTTCCGGTCTCGGTATCGACTCAAACAACCCTTTGCTGATCTTGTTGAGCTTCTCTCATTGAAAAGTGCTGACATTCTTGCTTGCACGAAAGTGGGGATTTTGTATCATCAATTTGAGTCTTTGAGCCGCGCTATATTTAGCACCCGCACCCTTTGCCTCACTGAAATTCTGCCCTACCAAGTGAGCGGTCACTCAAAAGAGATCCATAGATTCTCCAAAAAGCACGTTGTACGACGTATCGACTTTCATATTAGTGCATAAATCAAAGTGATGCATACGCTCTTTATATTCCTGTTATTTCTCGCTCTCCAGCTGGCGTCTGCAGAAACATACGGCTGTTTCTCCCTGGTGGACACCTCGGTTTCGGAGGGCACATTACAATATGGCTCGCAAGACAGCTGCTCTTCAGCATGTGGTACAAGCTATCCATACGTGGCCATGAAGAACGGCGGTGATTGCTACTGCTTGAGCTCTCTTCCAACTTCACTGACAAGTCTGTCGGAATGTTCTGTGGCCTGTTACGGTTACGGTCAAAGTGTTTGCGGTGGGGCCAATGCGTACACTGTTTTCGACAATACCCAGTATCTGAGCTCTGGCAACTCCGGCAACTCCGGGATTTCTTCGAGTGCTTCGCGGTCGTCGAACACTTCACAAAGTCGCTCATCGTCGAGAGCGTCTAATAGCTCCTCGAACGGTGCACCTGCCGCTTCTCTGATCACACCTACAGTCCAAGCCGATACACTGTCATCATCTGGAAGCAATCCTCGTGTAACTTCTTTTGTGACCACGATGTCCTCGAACGTAGATGGCTCATCATCGTTGCAGTATAAGACTGTGACAACCACTTCTGGCCCATCTGCAACTCCCACTTCAAACTCTGATTCAGGACGCGCTACACAGAAACTGTCATCAAATGTAGGGCCCATAGTGGGAGGAGTTGTCGGAGGTTTGGCCGCTGTGGCTTTGGCGTTTGCCATTTTCTTTTTCATTCGACGCAGAAATGCTCGCGATGATGATGACGAGGAAGACTTTTTCAAAAAAAGTTCGGGTGGAAGCACCGGTAGTGGAAACGTATCGCGGGCTAGATCCAACAAGATCAGTCCCGTGTTCGACATGCCTATGGCAAATCCGTTCGAGCACCCTTCAGACGACATAGCCGAGAAGCAATCGAGTAGAAACACACATGGCTTGACGGATCCAAGACTGAATCCGGTGATGATGGGCCGTAGGCGCCTTTCAGAAGGTTCGCTAGCGGACGAAAAAGACTACTCGAGGAAGATTCTCGGCGTGGCCAATCCTTGAATATATCAATGATAATTTACGATTTTATGGAGAAACATTTAATGTAGGTGATGCATACCATTATCGTGGTAATATAGGGATTAGACGGTGTTTCGAAGTGACCTACTGTTTCAGATCTGCCAGCCTAAACTAGTTATTCGAGCAGGAGTACCATGCGGAAATGAATAATAAAAATACGAATTATGAGTGCTTGTCCGCCTTGATACAAGCTATGGACAGGAAAGAACGACCTCCAATGAAAAGTATTTAGCTTGGCCAGGAATTTGGTGCGCATCTTTAATCTGCAGATGTATTACTTTGTAATATGTATTAGTGTCGTGATTTTCGTCGTAATATGTTTCGTAATTACGATTAGGATTTTAATCTTTCACCGTAATCGTAATGACGATTTTTCGCATTCGTGATTACGAGTCGTGTTACGCGTAATACGAAAGTCGTGTCTTGGCGAATAATATCAAACAACCCTAACATTTGGCGAACGTAGCCAGCCACGAGGGTAAATGTGCTCTAGGTGTGTAAATAATCTATTAGTAGTCAAGATACTTTGCAAGGCCTTTCACAAGTTTTGGAAATTGACTCGACGCGCGAGAATCGAGGTGATGAAGTTGCCTTTTGAAAAGTATCGCAACGAAAACAAATTGCATCATCCGTCGAGCAATACCATACTTCCCAGCATTTCATTCATGCCACCTTTATCCCCCGATACGAAATCAATGTCTCTTATCTGAACTGAAATTTTGTGGCACAGGTTTTCTTAGATATTTCCTCGACAATAGTATCACTAATGTCGTCGAACTCAAGGTTGCTCATGTCCTGAACGGAGTATTCGGAGTCCTCGCTCCAACTCTCGCTTGACTCGTCAGCCAGCTCATCAGTGCCTTCATCTTCTCACTCAGTGTCCGCCTCCTCGTTTTTAATCCAATCACTGCAATTCTTCTTAAAACCGGGAAGCTTAACTATGTAAGTATGAAAAACCAACGTTTTGATCATATCTGGCATCAATTTGTTTCTCCTCTTTGTGACAATACGTTCATTGCAGGGAATGAAGATGCAGATAGTGCTGACATGGAGAAGCCCACCATCTGTGCTGCAGGATCGCACTGTTCGGAAAGGCATTTTCAGACAACTGGTCGGTATGTGGGAAAACATCCTGCTGAAATACGTTTAATACACAAATCACAGTCAAAAAAATGATGATGCGATTCTCCGATACGCAATTCCTACTTGTGCCTTGATTTCCTTGATCTGATCATGCCGAAAATGTACATGCCTAACCTGCTATTGATACAGTGAAGAAAGTCGCCCTTTTGAATGGCTCGCATAACATCCTGAACAGGGTAGCTCGAATGGACGAGTAGAGCTCGTCAAAGGTAGTTTGAGCCAAAGTCTCAAAGAGCTACTCGAATAGATTGCTTCTCTTTTCGGCTACGGAGAAAACTAGCTGACAAATTTTGGCCCGTACACCGCATTGTTTTGTTGCTACATCACCTAGCCGTGGAATAACCTCATAATCAGACACCCTCTTTTTCCTCAACGATCCAGATTTTCATTACGAATCAAGCATGTAAGCCAAAGACACATCGAATCAAGCATACTCCTTTTGATGTCATTTCTCCAGGGCTTCAAATACCAACTTCGCAGCACATGGCCCGTGGACCGTGGGTACGGGTGTATCGTCGGCCCCATTGTTTTACCTGTGGCCCGTGGCCCGTGGGTGCGCATTGTACTCGGTGCTTCGAGCACATTGCCCTCTGTCGCGATAGATCATCATCAACTCCAAAATACCCACACGTCCTCAAATACGCCAGTAAATGACCAAGAGTATCCCCTCGTATGAAAAAGGCCTTCATGATTCATTCAGCAAAGTGTATGCGGCGTTGTCCGAATTGAAGAATAACCGCAACAAGTTTATCAGCTCGGCCCAGGTGTATGCTATATACGACCAATTCTTAGAAGATTTGCACGAGTTATCTCTTACGCGAAAAGATGAAGAATTGAAAGGCATGACGTTGAACTTGCCTAATTCAGTTGATCTTCTCGTGGACGACATCTGGCAGTTGCTTTCGCTCTCGTTCATGACGTGCGGCCTCATTCAAACGGCCCCCGCTACCTATCTGTCTTTGCTGACAGTCTACAAGTTACTCACTCATTTACGGGAATGCCAGGTTTATTCAGATGACGACTTGGCGCCAATCAAGTCCCGCTTAGACGAAATTGAGCGAATCATCACTCGGTCGGGTGAAGATGACGATGTGAATAGGATTGCCGAAAGCGACATAGATGCGCAAAGAATCTCCAATCACAAGCGCGAGGAAACGCTTTTGTTGCGCAACAAGTTGGCCCGCTGTG
Source organism: Metschnikowia corniflorae (assembly GCA_030581935.1). Taxonomy (NCBI): domain Eukaryota; kingdom Fungi; phylum Ascomycota; class Pichiomycetes; order Serinales; family Metschnikowiaceae; genus Metschnikowia; species Metschnikowia corniflorae. The sequence goes on along the minus strand of JAKTWD010000536.1, from coordinate 74,746 downwards.
TTCAGGCATACCTGGAGATCGAAGCCACGTTCCGAAAGATCCCGAGCGACTTGGAGCCGGCGTACGCGGAACTCATAGCGGTACGCAAACTGCTTTTTGGTCTCATGACACGTGACCCGAAGCTGGGTGCCGATTTAGGCGTAAAAATCGAGAAATTGGCCGCCCGCTTGAAAGCCGTCGAGGCCAACCGCGATCTGCTCGGGAAATTTGCTAGTTCTGTAGCATCGGAAGCACAATTGAGTGCCACCCAGATGGTATTGGATGGTTTGCTTGATGACTGTAATAACTTGGTGTCCGACTTGCGGATTCAGCAAGATAGCGATATCTCTAGTCGATTTGAGCTTCTTTCGGTCGGTAGCCAGGAGGAGTCGGAGATCGTAGCGGCGCTAAAACTGCTTTACGATGAACTTCTTGTTACTAAGCAGACTCTCGACAACTTGCTCGTCACACGCAGATGGACAATGCGGGAAACAGACTTGTACACGTATCAGAAATCACTCAAGGCGATCGACGAGAGACGCATCGCGATAAATAAACGAGTGGATGCCCACGAAGGCGCGTCGTTGAAGAGGATGAAGAAACCACAGTTGCTCGTCTTGTATCTCTTACGGCGGTGCTACTCGCTTATATATAAGCTTTTAGAGAGCTCGGAGCCGGTATCCGAGTCCTTGCAACCGATCCACAATCAGTTACTGACGGTGCGCCGCTGTTTGTTGGAGATCAAAAGGGTCGATGGTTTGAACAATCTCCGCGAGCTTTTCCCCTTCCAATTCAAGTTGGCTTCGCTCGACAATCTAAGGCATGATGGTAAGTTCATTGTCAACAACCAGGTGCCCGAGGGCCAAGGTACATTGACTGCGCTTTTGGCTGAATGCTTTGATATCGTTTACGAGCTCAAGATAGAGTTGGAGGAGAGGGAAGATAACGATGATATGGACACGGACGACCGCCATAACAGTGGTGATATTACCGATGAAGAGGACAAAAAATCGGATGATGAAGTCGAGCTCAAGCGTAACCGGTACATGGGCTTTCATGAGGCGGACTATGACGCTTTGAGTGACAGCGACATTTCGGGCGCTTCAGGTGCAAGTGACAGTGAGTTCGAGAGCAATGATTATTATTGAGATTGCAATCGAAAATGGTCTTCTGAGACTACTGAGAGTTCTGGGATCTCCCAGTGTTTCAAAATGTACGTGGATGTGTACTACTCAGTAACGCGTGTATTAGTAAAGACTGACTAGTACATATGTCATGGACTTCTTATGGGGCAAATGATGTTATAGGGACGCCCGTGGCTGATTAAAATATAGGGAGGTTAGCTGTGGGAATATATTCTTATTTACGACAAGAGAAACCACAAAATAGATTAATGCTGGAAATTGCACTGTTGGTCGAAAGGCTCTTGTGTAACTCATCCGACTAATGATCAAGACTAGAGGAAACCAACATATCGTCATTCCCTCTGATAAGACTTATATCATTTTGACCAGATCATCCGATATGAACCGCCAAAAAAAAACTCCTCTGTTGTAAGTAGTCGTTTGTGTTAAGCTTCTCGCATGAAAAAACTAGTTCTCATGTTGACGATTCTTTTTAAAGGCCTGACTCTGATTCTAAATCTTGATCAGCTCGTATCATGACAGCGATTTGTTGATGACCAAGCTGAGGTACTTCGTTTCTCCAAAAATACTTCACTCAACTCTTGGGGAAGAATCCAGTGACAAGAGGAATATCCAGTGACAAGAGGAATGGAAGGACGACACTGCAAAAGAAAGTTATGCTACGCTCGGAAATCAACGGTGATATTTTCTCATCTTATTACTTGAGTATGAAAGATATGGAAAGCGGTCAACATAAATCAAGTACCATCAATGAACTCACTTTTCAAATCTATCAGAAAACCTTCCATATTTAATTATCCGTTTAAAATGTGCCACTGAACACTCTAAATGTGCCGTATATATCGGTTCTGTATCAAAACCTGTAACTGCAAACCAATTCAGTCGTATATGAAAATTATGAGGCAAAGCGGTATACATACATCAAAAAATTAACGGCCCTGATAACGATAAATTTCTACACAAGAAAGCTGGCCGCGATTCAATTGATCTAGGATGGCCGTAGTGCCTGGCTGCGAAAATGTAACGACAAAATCGATTACATCCGAAGGGTGCTGCCCAAAGGAGTGTAAATAGGAGCCCAGTCCACCCCAATTCGTCCCACGCTCTCTCTCCAAAAAAAGTGATATATCCATGAAAATATCGAGGTCATGCTAGTGCCTTGGATATGTTTGTGAACCCCGGAGCATCTTCTCCCTTTACCCTTCGAAGATTCTCGCTTTCATGGCCTCGGCCCTTCCTGAACTCGGCAAGCGGCAAGGTCTTGCGCGGAAAAAAAAAGAAACACCTCAGAAGGAACGCGGGCTTGCCGGTTTTGCACACACTGTGGGCAGCTCTCGCCTCGCTTTATCGCCTCACCTTCCGAAGCCCACAAAACTATTTCGATAGTAAAAGCGCAACAAGATCTTTCTACATACATACATAGCCATCGTTAAAATTCGTTCATCACAAAGTATGGCCACCGATATGTCCTTGAGAAGGCCGCTGCATGCGGAAGAAATAGCACAATACTGTCATTCACCTCGATTGGCGCTGAGAGTCATGGGCAAAAAGCGCCGAATTCTGGAAGAGGACCTGGTCCCGCTGAGACAAAACCATCATGTTCATCATGCAGCGGCTCGGAGAACAAGTTCGATTAACCGTTTCAAGCGCACTAGAACACCTTCTATAGCAGGGCAAAGTCTTCCTGTGAGCAGGCTCATTGAAGTGCTTGACCACGCGGAGCTACTGGCGTTGCTTCAAACGGTGATGACGCACCATCCCGAAATAGCGCAAACCGTAACGAAACTAGCACCCAAACCGTCGGTGAATGATACGATAGAACTCATCAAGCAGAAGGCTAATGACGTCAGCGCACACCTTCCGTACCGCTGTGATATCGAAAGCGACTACTCCTACATTCGGGTCAAGCCATACTTGGCCGAATTTCTCAACTGCATCTCCGATTTTGTGCTCGATCTTCTTCCGCCAATGGAGTCGTCGTTGCAAAATGCGTGCATCATATTCGATGTCGTGACCACGATGGTGCACGAGCTCCCAAATTTCGCCAACAAAGAGTTTCAGTACACAAAGGCCATGGCTTACGAGCAGATTGCGAACCTGTGGCTCGTAGTTTTGACTCATCATAAATGTTCAGAGGACACGGAGGCGGGAAATGATGAAAGTAGTACAGCTGCACCTAATATGGAAAAGAGTATAGATTGGCTCAAATCGATCGAAGAAATGTGCTTACTAGAACAGGTGGAAAGGCACAATGCGACATCGGGAGATAAGTTTGGCGCAGTCGTTGAGTTTGTGAGAGCCGAGCTTGACTCGTTTGCTCAAATTAACAACACGTTTTCGAACAGCAATACAGGGCTGATCTTCCTGGACCTTATCACCGTCGATTATTCTGGTTTTTCGATCCCGGCGCGGACCTCTCACTAAGAAAGAGTGTCTTTCTCTCCATTATAAGAATATTACCCGCTACACAGCCCAATTCTTTTCGAAAAGCTGGATCTATAGGAGCTTCTGTGAGGGATGGTTTTCGCGTGGTCTAGCACGCTACTTCGCAATATTATTTGTGCTGCGCGGCACTTTACGGTCTACGATTTATAGATATATACACAAATACAAGCAATAGATCATCAGCGGTTGTCGACTTTTCCGTTTCCATATCTCAGTAACAACACCCCTAACATTTAAAAATACCTGTTCCACTTTGTCAAATGGTTTCTGACTTGGTATCGGCGCCCTTTTGTAACGTGAGCCTCTTGTGGCTTGCAACCATTGAAAACACGTCAAATTTCACAGTGGAAGAAGTATGTTCCCTTTGTAAAGTCAACAAAATCTTATGTAAGTTTCTATGTTGTCAACCATCTCTGGCCTTCGATCATGATGTTGCTGCCGTGAAAAAATCGAGACGTTTATACGGCCACAATACGTACCAAGTAAGTGAGCTTTTGAGCAGCCAATCTAGGGCTTTGGGAGAATCTGTGTTGCGCCATGTATCCGAGGCTCGGGCTCGGGGTGCAAATTCTATGGTCAATGCAAGACTCGCTTCGATCTACCGGCTGCTAAATTTCGAAAGATTGGCCATATTCAGAGATAGAGACCAGATATTATTGGTGCTTGAACTCTTAGTACGAATCGGTACCCAGACGGCACTGGGACGGGAGTGGGCACGACTTAAGTTCACGAATATGCCTCAGCATCAGCGTGAGGCTATCACGCTTTATTTGGATGCCACGATAGAACAAGTCAAGGCGGAAGATACGCCCCTCGCTAAGATCGAGGAGATGCGGAGACACGTAAATGTGCAATTGGCACAACAATCCATGAATATGGAGGAAGAGTTACACAAGCACAGGGTCCGTCTTAGTGACATGCTCCGTGCCAATAAAAGGCTTCGTCAGATAAATGACCAGAATCGAGCCGTCGCTGTTCATGAAGAAGTGGTGCTTTTACGCTGGGAGTTGCTGCTTATTGAGCACGTGGTGGTGGAAGGCATTTGGCCCATTGGAATTGAAAAAGAGAGTTTGAAAGAAGATGCAATTTTATAGTATCTGGTATCTAACCTTGCACGACAGTCTATTTTACCAGGTCTGACTTGCACATTAATGAGAGAAAGAAGGAATTTTGGAGTCCATATCAATCAAAGTCCGTTTCGGATTGTCGGCATTTATTGCAGTGAGCGAGAAATCGAAGATTCAGTTTATGAGCCAGCAGATTAAAAGCTAGGATTCCCGAAAGAAAGAGAGCGAGCTTGGTCAATCTATAACAAATAAGGAACAAGTTTGGACCAATTGAAAAGAATATATGACCATAGTTGATTTCATCGCTTGAAGTGCAAAATACAAAGCAAGGCGATAAGTACCACACTTGGTCTTTTACAGGAAACGGTATTTCAAATGCGACGTAATATTTGAGGGCAAATGAAGAGTCGAGGAAGCCTCAAATGACCAATCAGGAACTATAAACGAACCAAGTTTCTGCATGTCAGTCAGGGGGGAGCATTTCTCATGTATTTTATGCAAATGAGAGATATGAGCTTGTGTTTTTTGAACACAATATTTTCCCGCTGTAGGATATTGTGTTATTAGTAGTTTACTGATGATAATTTACGGCGGTAGCAGAGTAGGTATGGCCAGAATAAATAAAAATACATCAAAGATTACTTTCTACGAGAATGAAAAACAAGCCCAACCCCTTTTTATATCAATTGACAACTTCTAGTAGGTGATCACAGCACATAGTCTCCGACATAAGCAATGACAATATACATCATGGTGGTTGCAATGATGAACTTGGGAGGATACCGTCTCACCAAGTTTGGCTAGCGAGAACTGGCACGAACGATTTCGTGATCAGCCCTGTAACACAACTCAGATCTGTCTTCAGGATTCGAGCTATATGTTGATAAAGCATGAATATTGGCCTGAACTCGCGAGTGTGGATGAAATGAATACTCCGTGGATTTTATGATCACGTAGTCAAACGAACGTGCAATATCAACAGGTAGATTCCTGATGAGAATATAATTGCAATGGTCCTTCTGAAATGAAGTATTAGCCGGACAGCTCACTTGAGTGTACACATCCGTTAGATGAAAAACTAACTGTCCCATTTCTTTCATGTAAGAAAAACATCTCGAAACCAGCCATTTTCGAAGCCCCACGAAAAAGTTCCCTTAGTCTTTTTGGGAATTACACAAAACGCCCGAGTGCTGGGCCAAGCGCATCCTGCTCATCTGGAACACCCATTTCCTTCAAGCGTAACTTTTCGCGGCGCTCCTTTTCAAGCTTCAAATTCCGCTCGGTCCGCATCTTCCTGGCATCCATAATATTCGCCTGATGCTTAAGCACGTGATTCTTTGTCTTCAGTTTCAGTAGTTTAGCCGATTCTGGGTGGCTCACCATCTGTGCCTCTTCCTGTTTCTCGTGCTCCTTCAAAGTGTTGAGCTCGGCCATGTTGAGTCTCACGTGACGAGCATTCTTGTCGACAGTTCCAATGAAAGAAGGATCCAACGAGATCGTGTCTGGGCGCAACTTGTTAAGCAACAGGCGCACCTCGGACTCCTGTCTCTGTTTGGAGGACTCGTAAGGGTTCAATTCCAACGCATCAAAATTGGCCTCTCCGGCCCCGGGGATGATCAACGACGACATACCCTTGCTGTGGCCTACGCCCAAGATATCCTCGAAGGGCACGTGCTTGACCTTTTCGACCTTACTTCCGGGAAGCAAATGGGTCATGTACGGCTGTTCCTGACGGGCCTTATGCGTGTCCTTCCACACAGTCACGTGCGGACCCCATCCCACTGATAACAATCCGGTATCTGAGAAGTCGAGAGAGTTTGCTGGTGTAGGGTTGGAGTAGGAGTGTAATTCCGAAAGCTTGCGCAAATCCCAGATTTTGATCCGCTTGTCGGAGCCGCTCACGGCCATGTACCGCCCTTCTCTATCCACAGCAAGATCCCTGATTGGGCCACGGTTTGTCTGTAACTTTACGAGAGGCTGGTTCATGGTGGGGCACCACAACGATACCGTTCCGTTCCCATGTCCCAAGTGCATCACGGCATTCCACGGGTTCTGTTTCATGGCCTGAGTGGGGCCAAGTCGCGTCCGTAGCTCACTCACCAACACTCCGGTAGAGACATCGTGGTACTTGAGCGAAGCCAGGTGACCTGCTCCAACCAAGAGAAAATGGTAGGGCAAAAAGTCCAAAAGCGTGTGTTCCAGATGCTGCTTCAAGCGATGGAGCTCGAGCCCCAGCTGATCATATATGAAAGTATACTTTTTCTGGGCCACGGCAAAGTATTGGTGGGTATGGAAATACTGGACCGCATGCACGGTTTCATTGAGGAACAATTCGCAATCCAACGCACCCAGTCGCCAGTCGATCGAGGCCACGTGACCCTTTTTCCCACCAAGAAGCATGCGGCGACCGTTTCGCGAGTATCCCAAGGTATATGGGCCCAATTCAGTTAGTTTCAAGTCAAACTTTTTGTTGGCGGTACTGATATCCACAGCTTCTGCAATGTCGTCTTGACGAAACTTATATGTTTGCTCCATAGGACCTTCGGCCTCCAAAAACCCGGCTTCTTCTTGCAACAACATGTCAGTGGCCTCTGCGGCCGTCACAAAGTCCTTGTATTCCTGATCGACCTTTTTCAATTCGGAATTGACTCGCCGAGACTTCCCTTTCAGCACTTTCTTGGAAAACTTGCCCTGGTCACGCTCATACTTGGACGGCGTTTTCGCTTTACCATTTGTAGTTTTAGGCACGGTATCTGGGCCTGATCTGAGTGTCATAATGGGTGATAACCTAAAATAGAACGGGTGTGGTGATATTTTTTTAACGTGGTGTAAAGTGATGGTTTGTAACTAAAGATGATGGCCCAGTTGATGCCTCTAGAAAATCCTGCGATGCGCATAAAGTGTTGTGTGCCTGATTTGCACCCAAAGCAGAGGGTATAGTTGGAGATGATAGTAGACTATCAAAGAATGAGTGAAGGAAGAAAATGATAGTAGATGTGTTTACTTGGCAATTAGGAGTGAGTTGGTTTTTGTAAACTTTTCTCAATTATAACTGTCTGATGTTTCCCCATCAACAAGCCCGGGTGTACACGGATAGAGATGGAAAAGGGAAGGCTTCATATGTGGTGAATACCTTTCTGGAAAATAACAAATCTTTTCATCTATATAATTTCAGAGGAGGGCTCCCACCAGAAGCTGCAAAATCTATACTTTTTTAGAAAACCTATAATACATCTTGAAGAAGGCACTGAGTGGCGAAAGAGCCCAACTTTCCCAAGCCTTACTCTCTCCTCCTTACCCTCCCCGCTTCTGCAAGTCGTGTCAGTCCATTCTGACCCTAGGATGTCTCAAGTACTTTCTGAACTTGTGTCTCAGAAGTGTCTGAATCACAATGCTCGATTCTGCATCCTTTCTTTTCGAACAATAAACTCGGCGAACAGCTCTCACGTACTAATTGAGGTGGCGCCTATTTATGTACTCATGTTCAATTGTGCCAACATCGAATTCAGTTTCATGGAGAATGCCATACCTAACTGATTTTCGTCCATTGGGGCTTTAACGTTCGTGAGTAAACTTTACGAATGCATATTCCTCGAAAATAAGGTATGCTTGGAATTTTCGCCAATGATTACGCCTGAACCTTAATTTTTCGAGATTTGTAAACAGGATCAAAAAATCAAAAACATTGATTCAGAGCTGAAAAAACAATTGATACTCTGCATCAAGTATTTTTCAACTAACTTTAGCAAAATATTACAAAATTAAACCGAACACTCTAGGATGCAACCGAAATTGGTTAATCCCAACATACGAACTGCATACATCCGTTCAAAGCCTCAGACCTTAATACTTATCTTCAACGTATTGACAACACCCACACCACTCTCAATCCACGCATTTCTCGAAAATGTGGCAGTTTTTGAAACCAGGATTCAAGGCAGCTGTTCCATTCACACGGAAGCCAGTTTTACAAGCGTCTTTTCTCCCACGCTCATTCTTGTTCTTGGCGGGAGCAGGCGCGGCGTCGGCAGTAGGATTCTATGTATTTGATGCTCGAGCTGGTATTCACGAGTACGTAATTTGCCCGCTCATTCGGATTTTCACCGATGCTGAATCCGGTCACAGACTCGGAATCGAGCTTATGAAGTACGGACTTTCGCCCACTTTGACTGCATACGACAGAAGATTAGAGGACGAACTCCAATCTATACTTGGGGTAGATGTTTTCGGCACTCGCCTTAAGAGTCCCATTGGGCTTGCAGCAGGCTTGGATAAGGATGGTGAGGCTATCGACCTGCTCTTCGATTTGGGCTTTTCCTACGTTGAAATCGGTTCAATTACGCCAGAACCACAGCCCGGGAACCCACAGCCACGTTTTTTCCGTTTGCCGCGGGACGATGCGGTGATAAACCGGTATGGCTTCAACTCCACGGGCCACTTCAATGTTGTCGCGACATTGGCCCGGCGTTTTCTTTCCAACGTGGACGTAGACAGCCTGCTGAATGCTTTCAGAGAAGGTAAACTTTTGGGAATTAATTTGGGTAAAAATAAAACGGGCGACGAGGTCGAGGATTACGTCGTGGGCGTCTCAAGGCTAGGTCCCTACGCTGATGTATTGATTGTCAATGTATCCTCGCCCAATACCCCCGGTTTGAGAGACCTCCAAAACGAACTGAAGCTCACAAGCTTGTTGACCAGCGTAGTAGCAGAAAGAGAGCGCTTGACCTCAAACAAATTGGGCAAAAAGCCGCCTGTGATGGTGAAAGTGGCCCCGGACTTGACCGATCCCGAGATCGAGTCGATTGCCAACTCGGCAAAGGTGGCCAAAGTCGACGGAATTATTATATCCAACACCACCATACAGCGGCCATCTGAGTTATACACGTCTGACTCAAAGCTTGTGGCTCAAACCGGCGGCTTATCAGGAAAACCTCTCAAACAATTATCCCTAAAAGCGTTACGTCTTTTGAGGAAACACACGAAAGATTCCAATTTGGTGTTGATTGGATGTGGAGGCATCTCCTCGGGCAAAGATGCATTAGAGTTTGGAAAGGCGGGTGCTACGTTCGTCGAATTGTACACTGCTTTTGCCTATAAAGGGCCCGGGCTTCCAGCGAAAATCCGTGATGAATTGGCCGAGTTGTTGGTGAAAGAGGGTAAGACTTGGCAGCAGATCATTGGAGAGGACGACAATTAGAAAAACGAAGTTGTTGGTTAGAGCCATTCATAAAAGTTTTGTAAATAATACTCAATGAAAAGCACGACTGGAGTGTGATTCAAAATGTCAGGAATTATGGGATACTGCGAAGAGTAGAGCGTGCTGCTGAAAGGATGAACGATCTAACTTCCAGTAGCATGCATGCTTAAATAACGCACGTGGCTGTCAATGATGAGAACTGAAGAGTACCACATCCGCTAGGAAGCTCTTGGAGTTGTAAGGCTTTACCGGCTCCAAAACTTGATCGAAACTGTTAGAATAATAATCAGAGCACATAGTATTTTCGAACTTGAGGACTGAAGTGCGTAGAGACTAGCTAAATGCTTTTACAAAATGTCCGAGCAGGCTCTTCACATAATCTATGATTTTTCACACATACTATTGGATCCGATCACAAAGAGTGAGCTCATATATATGAAAGCAGTGAGCCTGAATAGAAGAACTTCCACGCGTCTTGATAAAAAAAAAATAGATTCGTCACAAGCGGTACGGGAATCTTGACAGACGCGAACGTAAACACGAGTTCTTCGATGCACATACAGGAACTCACCCAAACACGTAAACACCAGATACCGTTCATCACTCACAGCGAACCGTGGTTGAGAACCAAACACAAATACCATCTTTTTTGGCAGGTAATCTCCATAACTAGCATTTCTATTTCTGATGACCCCGCGTCGCGAAAGCCTCACCGCCAGGCAGCGAGAGGCCCGCCGAAAACTGCTCCGGTCATCCGGTGTTTTTAGAGCGATTGGCCCCATCCTTCATACCCCTCAAAAGCACTATCCCAGTCAAGATTCGCCGCTAGATGCGGTGGAAAACAAAAGTCGGCTAGAGGCAATGGCGGATGGCTTCGAGGAGCTTTCGGAAAACATCGCCGAATTGGCGAAAGTGCACAACTCTATAAGTAGCTTTAACGAGTCATTCGCCAGTTTCTTATACGGGCTCTTGATCACGATGTACCGGACAAATCTCCCGGGATTGCCGACGCGAGAACAGTACGAAGCAATAGAGACGAGGCGCGAGAATCAGGAGAAAATTACAGCGCTTAAAAGGCAGCTTCTGGAATCGAAATCACGCAATGATCAACTTCAAGAGCAAATTGCACACAAGCAGACAGCTGAGTACCGGGCAAAGCTGCAATTGGGTGACTTATTCTCACAGACTTCCGGCCATCGGCAAAGGCCGCCTCCTTCGAGATCGCTGATTCCGATTCCAACACGTAGAAATTTCCAAGTTGCACGCGACGACTCCTATTTGTCTACGGATTCATTCATAGATGTCCCTGGCTCAAGAACACAAGCCAACAGGGCCACAGAAGCCGCTTCTGGCGCTACCCCAAATCTCGATCAGCCACCACGATATATGCGCGGGCTATTTGAGATTCCCAACGCATCAAAAAAAAACACAACAAACAAGGCAAGTCCTCAATATAAGGTGGGGAAACCCACGGCAATGAAGGCGCCAGTGTACGTCACTGCTGCGAGGAGGGGAGCATCAACTTTGAATTCTCAAGGATCGCAGGGAAAGACATCGAGAGCATCTTTTCAAGGAGCAGGATCTGTAGCTGCGCAAAGGGCCCAAAGGGCACGAGAGAGTAGACTTACATCCCGCCCGCCGTTCCGATAAAGCAAAATTGCTCGTTTGAAGGAAGCTCTATGGTGCTTTCAAACATAAAAGCATGTATCGAGGCTCATATAATATAGAGTTATGCAATCACAAAGAACCGCGTCTTCTTTAGACCTTAAGTCATAACTGATCCCACTAAAATATGTTTAGTATTGCATATCGACCACAACCACTCAGAGCAATATATTGTTGAATCATGAAAATCGACGTCAACTGATTCGGAGGACGCATTACATCATGAGTTTCTTAGTGCCTTGTATTCGTCAATAAAAGAAACTGCCACATCTTCGTCTTTTCGAACAACATAGTAGATAACTCTCTTTTATGCCCCGTAGAAATCAAGAATCGAGCATTCCTCTTCAATCCTCTCCTTGAGTTTTAACAGAAGCTCATATCGCACTTGCTGGACAGACTTCTGCTGCTGGCTCGCCAACACTAGTAAGTAGTCCATGTTTTGCATCAGTGCGAGGACTTTTTGCCGATGAAGTTCCTCCTGATGGCCCAAGGGTTTATCCATAATCCCGATGATGTAAGAATTAAATACTGTAAGTTTTTTGGTCTTTTCGGCGCCATGTATGAAAGAGGTTTGGATATCTTGCCGGCATGTATCCTCGCTGGATTCCTGCAGAAACTGCCACGACATTCGACTAGCCCGAGAGACAATCGAGTAACTAGAGGAGAGAAACCTAATACGGTTGCACCAAGAGATTGCGTTCATTTTGAGAGGCAAACAAAGAGGAAATTTAGGCGGAAGCCCTCTATAATACAATTGATTTTTTTTTTTTAAAAAAAGAGGAAATTAGACATAGTGCCATTGCTGACTGAACTCCAGTGCTATATATACTCATTGCTCGACTATCCTTGCGCCTACTGTCAACAATTCTTCTTTTCCACATCGTACTGAAATCTTTACAAGAATCAAGATATCCATTGCGCAAAACACCATGAGCGATATTTCGGCAGAGGAGAAAAGACGGATTTTGCGTGAGCGCAGACAAGCGAAAATGAGCCTGGGGAAGGCCACTGAAAGGCTTAATACTATTTTGACTCAGGGTCTGTCGGTGAATTCTGCTGCTGCTAAGTCAGTGCTTGACGATGGAAGGAATGTAGGCTCTCTGAAAAGCCATGCTACTATCGTCCATGATGACCCGGAAGTGCCAGATATCTCGCTGCTTTTGCAAACGGGAAATACTGGGTCTGCACCTGAGGAAAATGACATGGATGCTCTCATGCAAAGGATCTTTGCTGGCGCTGGGGGAGTCAATGGAGAACCGCAAAATGCAGAACAGGCCACGTCGAACATTTTCGCTGAAATGATGAACACCATGGCGCAGGGCTCCGACAGCATTACGGAAACCCCCGAGAATGCGTCTTACCAGACAAAGTTGGCGGCGTATCAGGAATATCAACTGAAAGAATGGAAGGCGCGGTTTCTCATTGTAAGGTTCATCGTGCACACGCTTAATTTCTGCTACCATTTCTTCACTTTGCCAGGATTCGCAGCGTCTTCAGAGGCTCTTGTGAGACAAATCCGGCCTATGTCCGGAGCGTCTGCATTCATCACAGTTTTTGTTTCAGCAGAGATTGCGATCATCTCGAGCTACTTTTTGATTTTGTCCTCCAGCGGGGTCCTTAGCCAGTCTTCGAGAAACCACCCAGCCTCTAAGTTGTTATCGATGGCGTCGGCTGTATTCCCACAGGCCCATTCTTACCAGACACTTCTTGACTCAGCATTGGTATACTGGGGAGGTGCCAGCATCATTATTGGCGACCTCATGCTAATGGTGGTGCTATTTGGCATTGGGACCATTCTCTCTTGAGATGAATTGACTATGTACAGCGAATAATCCAACCCACATCAGAATCGTTTCTTCATGTCGTCCATCTTTGCCTGGATAATCTTATCGGCGCCTTTCAGACCTCTCTTTTTGGCAAATGTGTAGACCAACAACACCGTGCTGGCTAGCGAAACACCAAACCACGTGACTAAGTATTGCAAATGGTTATTCGTGAAAGTAACCTTCGGATATGCCGCAATCGGAACCCCTTCTTTGTAAAACTCAAACTCCTGCCATTCCATAGTAGAATCCGTCTCTGAGCTTGGCAAATGGTCCACCTGGTCCAGCAAGGGCATTTTCAGAAAGAAGGACCAGCTGGACTTTTTTCTCTCTGTGATAGCATCTGGTCCCACCCACGTCGGTTGATCGCTAAGATCGTACATCATTTGTGCATATATAGGTAGCGTTCCACTCTGCTTGGCCATCGCTTCTACATCAGGCACATAGAATTGCCTTGAGCCTGCCTCGTGCTCATATTGAAGCCCCGATCTGGCTGGCATGATTCTGAACATTGCTTCAATTGTTATTTCTCCCTGGGGCAACGCCAAGTGAGATAAATATCCCTTCGAGCGAGACTTTGGAATCACCAAATCTTTTTGGATCCATCCTCGCTCAATTAAAATCGGCTTACCACCACTGGACCGAATAAAAGGGGTGATCACCAAATACCCTAGTTCTCCATTCTTGAGACGTGGACCCAAGAACATCTCTTGATCGTAATCAAATTTTCCTTTCACTTTGAATCTTCTGAACTCGAAATCCTTGATCACTGAGGGATCGAGGACTGGGGGAATTTCCTCCAATGGCGGCTCTGCAAGCATGTGCTCCGAGCGTTTGATGAGATCCACTTTCCATTTTAGCCTCTTCACTTGCCAACAGCCCAAAAAAAAACTTATTACAGGCATCGCTATCATCAATCCTAGAAGAACCCGACGAAAAATTCGGGACTTGAACTGGTTTTCCGCCTTAGCTATATTGGTGACATTAGATTTGACCGGTTTCCAGTCGATATTCGGTGTTATGACATTTCTGCGAAACGCTAGGGGTTTATTGAGCCTGGGTCGTAATTGTACCTGGAGCCCCAGAAGCCCAATTCTTAGAATTGGCAGCATTGGATTTCGCTCAAGAATCAATTGCAATTAAGACGTTGGTCATGTACATAGCTTGGCTCCAAATGCTGGGTGACGCGAAAACCGAAATTTAGGCACAATGCGGAGGCACAGGTTCAGGCCATCACCAAATTGTGTGAACTAGACAAGAACCTTCGCAGAACAAAACTGCTGAGTGGCGGTAATATCATTTACTAAGGAGGGGCTGCTTTAAAGAGGGCTTGACTAATCGACTTTGTACCAGATCTTTCTTCTGAACAAAGTTGGTGTTTACATTTTGCTTATGCTCCGAATTTGCAACCATGCCATCATGGTAATCTCATGCACCTTCTCGAATCAGTTTCATGGCTTCACAAGATCAAAGTCCCTCTATAAATTTGAGAGTCCCTCTATAGATTATTAGCGAGAAGCTCTTCAGAAAAATCAAAAGTAGTCTGTTTAATTTAGAGGGCCACTTTTTTAATTTTTTATACTTTTGTAGCCACTGACCCTCATGTTCTCCGATCAGCGAGTCGAGTAGTCTGTTTAATTTAGAGGGCCACTCTAATAAAATCTTTATACTTTTGTAGCCACTGACCCTCATGTTCTCCGATCAGCGAGTCGTGCCAGACACACAAGTGCCCGAGAAAATATCCTGGCCACTGTGCACGCCCAGTGATGCCCTCAAAGAATTTTTCCATCTCAACCTCCTCTGTCCAAACAACTATCAGACTAAAAATGGCTGGAATCGATTATCTCCTTTTCGAAGAGGCCACTGGTTTTGCCATCTTCAAGGTGTTGATTCAACAAGATGATATTGCCATTAGAATGAAGGAAGTCCAGGAAGCCTCGGTGGACTTGGGCAAATTCTCGAAAATGATTGAGCTTGTCTCGTTCGCTCCTTTTAAAGGTGCGGCGCAAGCTTTGGAGAACGCCAACGATATTTCCGAGGGTTTGGTGAGTGACTACTTGAAATCTGTTTTGGAGCTAAACTTGCCCAAGCCATCAAAGAATGAAAGAATCACTTTGGGTGTTTCCGACAAAAATTTGGGTCCCTCCATAAAGGAATATTTCCCATACGTGGACTGCTTGTCGAATGAGATCGTGCAAGACTTCTTGAGAGGTGTCCGTGTGCATGGCTCTAAACTTTTGAAGGAGTTGCAAGACGGTGACATTGAGAGAGCACAGTTGGGTTTGGGCCATGCGTTTTCCAGAGCGAAGGTAAAGTTCTCTGTGCAGAAGAATGACAACCATATCATCCAGGCCATTGCGCTCTTGGACCAGTTGGACAAAGACATTAACACCTTCTCCATGAGAGTTAAGGAATGGTACGGATGGCACTTCCCTGAGTTGGCCAAGATTGCGTCCGACAACTACGTCTATGCCAGACTTGCCCTTTTTATCAAAGACAAGGCCAACTTGACTGACGAGCATGTGCACGACATCGCTGCGTTGTTCAACGATGATCTCGCTATTGCCCAGAGAATTATCGACAACGCCAAGATCTCCATGGGTCAAGACATCTCTGAGCTAGATATGCTCAATGTATCTACTTTCGCTGAAAGAGTTGTTTCGATCTCAGAATACAGGGCTAAGTTGTACCAATACTTGACTGACAAAATGCATACTGTTGCGCCCAACTTGTCGACTTTGATTGGCGAGGTCGTCGGCGCGAGATTGATCTCCCACGCTGGGTCCTTGACAAACTTGTCCAAGCAAGCCGCGTCCACCGTCCAGATCTTGGGAGCTGAGAAGGCTTTGTTCAGAGCCTTGAAGACCAAGGGTAACACTCCAAAATACGGTTTGATCTACCATTCGTCGTTCATCGGCAAGGCTGCCACCAAGAATAAGGGTAGAATCTCCAGATACTTGGCCAACAAGTGTTCCATCGCTTCAAGAATCGATAACTACTCCGACGAGCCCACTACTGCTTTCGGCCAAGTTTTGAGAAAGCAAGTTGAGGACAGGTTGAACTTCTACGAGACTGGTGCCGCGCCAATGAAGAATTCTGACGCCGTCAAGCAAGCGTTGGCCTTGGGTGGATCTGATGCCATGGATGTGGATGCTGCGGAAGCCAGTGACGTCGAGGAGGCTGATGAGGAGCCAAAGAAGGACAAGAAGGAGAAGAAGGAGAAGAAGGACAAGAAAGAGAAGAAGGACAAGAAGGACAAGAAAGAAAAGAAGGAAAAGAAGGACAAGAAGCGTAAGGCTGACGATGATGAGGCACCCAAGAAGAAGAAGAAGAAGTCGAAGGACTAGTTAGTCAGTGTACGATATCCGCAATTGCGCGCGCAACGCCGTGTTACCCTGTATAGCATGTTGAATTAAAAAAAAGAATAGAAAAGAAAACTATGCGGGCCGGGGCTGATCATCTTCACCAAATTATCGTTCTCTAGCTATCAAAAGCTACTGCGGAATCCACCAACTGATACCCGAATTCACTAAATGTGTCGGCTGATTTTGGTTCCGGACTGTAGATGGTGACCGGAGACTGAAGAGTCTCATTCGTGTTGAGAGGCAAGATGTACGATGTGAGTCGCGGATCATCCAATAACACGCATGTGAGTGGGCCCGAAATTCCTTCGCCAAAAATTAATTGTGGGATTTCTTCTTCATCGGGCTCATCCGCACTCACGATTGGCTTGAATCTTGTTCCATTGTTTGCCGGATTAGTTTCGATCTTGCGACTCACCCGCACACGCATGACGGTCTTCAATCCTTCGCTGCGTAAGTCGGTAATATCAATGGTTTCGGCCATGTAGAGCTCCTTTCCGGGGCTGAGCCTGAGATTTCCCAAACTCAAGGACAGAACGGGCGAAAGCACCATCTGTGCCCCATGATTTGCTGGAGAGTAGGGCCTGATTGGAGGCCCGAATTGGAACGACAGGCATGGCGTCATCATCACATATTCTGGCGGGTCTCTCCTGACGCTTTGCAAGGAGTCTCTAGGATATGATGGCACATATTCTGTGGGCTTGTTGTTTCTCCGGTTTCGGCGATTCTTCCGCTTGGATTCAGCATATGTTGCCAATTTGCTCAATCGCATTTTCTTCACGAACACTTTGGCAAGGTCCTCTACCTGTGCGACCACATGTAACACATAGGTGGTCTCCTTTCTATCGCGGAAAATACTCTTGAAATTTGCGTTTTTCTTTGGCGGGACCGTCGAAGGATTCCGCTTAGTGCTCCCGGAGACTTGCGGGTGTGTTTCTGGTCGTACCTCTGCTACATCTGGCTGCACTCCCCCGTCTGCTTCGTGTAACTCGGTGATCTGCGTGGACCGGTATATCTCGGGAAACGACAGCTCCATCTTGGCGGTCACGTAAACCTTGAATTCTTTGATGTAGCCAAAAGTCGGTTCGACGATTTCATCGTTCAAGATCTGTTCTATCGCATTCAATGGTCTCAAAAATGGCCTCTCAAACCGTGTAAGGTTGGTGGACTTCAAGCTGGGAAGCCACAGGTCGGTGGTCTTCAGGACCTTTTCCGTGACGCTCTTCCTGATGTGTGAGCTGCGGGTTTGCTTTGATTTGGGCATTCCGGTCCCAGAATACAGGCGGTAGCGGATGTTACGTCTGGGAGGCGGTCTGCGAAAAGTGCGTTCACTCAACCGGGCCAGGCGTGGCTGTTGCAACCGGCGAAGTTTGATTCTACGAGGGGTGTCCAGAAAAATAGGCGCCGAAAATATCAGCAGCAGCGAAAAAGTCAATGGATTTACCGGAACGTATCCCGATTTGAACCGTGAACTGGGGCTACTTTGGTCAACGACGACGTACTGGTCGCGGCGCTTGATCTTGTAAACACGGGGCAGACTTTTCGAATTTTTTGTGTTCTTGGGGTGTATATTCAACCGGTCGTGCCTCCGTTGAATTTCAGGAGGACGCTCCTGCAAAGCGAGTTCATTAGCAACGCTTGAATTATTAGCCATTGAGCAAGACGAGGGGCCAAGGCTGTTTAGAGGCTATCAGGGGCTCTTTGTGCGCGAGTATGGGGAGAAGGGAGTGGTGGGGTAAAGCTGGTGTCAAGGAAAAAGAGGGAGAGATATCACAAACATGAAAACGTGTTTGTGTAAAACTGTTGCTTTTGTGTCCTTGTCCACACAATGTCAGATGCATCGCGATGTCGATGTTTAATATGCATTTGAATAAGAGCAGAATTTACACAATGTTTTGGGAGGACAGTTGACATTTTTCGGTAAATCGTCGAGATTTGTTTTTGGAAAATGATCTTTCTTAGCAAAAATTGCTTATGTTCCAGATATCTCTCACGTTCCGCCCTCACAATCCTTCAGGATAATGCAGCATGATCTTTCAAGTTGCTGGACGCTATCAAGCGATTGAGGTCGAAATTGCTTTTCGAGCATAAATACATCAAGTATAGAAGTCGAGCCGCCAACTGTTGAGAACACTTTGGTTATTGCAAGTTCAAAGACCTCTAAAAATAAATCAACGCGAATAAAGTACAAGATGCCCAATCTTTCCCGCCTTTTTCTATGTTTGAGATGAAGTATGATAACAGATCGGATTCTGCAGATATATCCGATCAGGAACAGAAGTGATCATCAAACATTATGTCCTGATAACAGGTAATTTTTTGCATATGTCACGCGCCTAAGAACGATAAGAGACCAGTGGCCCACTACTCGGGAAAAAGCAATTTGAGCATTGAGCAAAATTTCTTTCTTAGTGACTCCATGAAAAAACTTCCTGAATTTTCATGCAAAATTGAGGTCCCAATTGAGATTGTTCAACATGGCATTCCAGTCCACCACACGGTCTCCACGTGGGCTTTCACGCCAAATAATTTCGACCAAGGACTTCACTCTAACCACATTCCACGGTCCGTACACATGAATCAACCTATCATAGCGATCACGCATAGCTGCCTTACCGGACTCTGTGACGGTGAAAACACCAGCCATGAATACAGGAAATACAAGCGTGGCCTGCATTGGGGTATCTATCAATATATCTAGGCACTTGACTAGGTCGTTCATCAAAATCTGGCACTCCAACGCCGACGGATTCAATTTCAAGATTGCCTGACGAAGGTACAATTTGCAGCTTAGCTGAAAAGCCTCGAAAGTCGTGAGTTGCAACTCGAGCTCGTGGTCAGAAAGAGTATGCAAATCGCTGGCATTGGGCTTGGCATTGTTGAGCGTGATTTCCAATTCATGCGCTTTATCGCTGATGAAATTGAGCAAATCCGCTACTTTGGCGTGGTCGCTGGTCTCCGAAGCAGCGCCTGCAAGCATAACCAGTGGGGCTTCCTCTTCTGGACTTGTAGCATGAGCTTTGCTGACATTCGGGATATTCCCGTTGCGTTTGTAATAGTCACTCATGATCTGCTTGCTCTCAAAGAACAAGCTGCTGATATCACCTATCACCTTATACAAGGGCTTCGACACACCTAGTAAAGGGTTGAGGTTGCCACTCGAAATTCCGTCAGGATCGAGAAAGATGCGGTCATAGATCTGGTTCGGGAAGTACGTGCCCCTATTACTTGTTGAACTGGCAAGAAGATCATGATACGCGAAATTCGATATGAGCCAGTGTTCTTCCTTGTTGTTGTTGAAGTTCAATATTCCTCCATTATCTTTCAACAATTTCCAGCCCCACTCCAAATACACAGACCAGAACTTGACATCGCCTCGGCAGATCTCGGCACCGCACATAATAAGAATTGTTGCGAGCTTGTGGATTATAGTTCTGCGGTCTTCGATAGTCTGGGAACTATTACTGAAATCCGTATCTTCACAGAGATGCTTAAGTGCTAACTCTGCGTATTTTGACCCGTCCACTAACCAGTTTCCACCAAGATGGAAGCCCGCCCATGCCAATATCCCATAAAGCACTCCTTTATCTTTTTGAGCTAGTGGAAGAAAAACTCGTTGGTACGAGTTTGAGTCGCTTTGGCTGTTAGGCGCGATACAGATTTTCAGCGAAAGCACATCCAGGTAGTAATTGTATAAATATAGTCCCGACTGGTCCAATTCTGGCAAAAGTGATAAGGATACCTGGGGGCCAGGAGAGAAGGTGGCGTTGAACGCGGATGCCAAATTGATGAGATGTGCGGGAGATTCATGGTTGAAAGTGTGCATTTGCTCAAGAAAGCTGGAAATACTAAGATTTGGAGAGAGCCGGCTGAGGAACGTATTGTGCTCCGGCTTGGAGCCGACGTCTTCGTTGGAATCTGACTGTTTCTGGTTAGAGTCAATTTCGAGGTGGTTCTGTCCAGGATTATTAAGGTTAATCAGATCATAGGAACTGCTCGAATTGTTGAGGTTGTTTAGAGTTAAGTTGAGCAGCGACCATTCTTTGAGAAAATTGAAGACCGGAGGCAGTGGACCGGATTCTACCACGTGTTGGAACGGCAGGAGAACATCGTGCTGGTCGGCGTGATAGTCCATATTCATGCCGACACTATCTCCAAATTGTGCACCAAGATTTGAACGAATCTTCGCCGTTGTTTCGGGTACGTGGCCATTTGGCACGCCATCGAGCGATATAATCTTAGGATACTCGGAATCACCATGTGTGCATATAGTTTGATCCAGTTGAACAGAGAGCCTTGGCCCGTCTTTGAGTTCGAGCTTTATGGAATGGCCTGCGACTTCGGGCTTAGTCTCTAGCCCAGAAGCTTTACGCGTATTGGGATGAGCAGAGTTTCGAAGTTCAGAGTAAGATCGCGTGCCAGAAATTTCATGATATGAGCTCACCACGTTGGGGTTATGGGCATGCTCATAGGAATCAAGTGGTAATTTCGGGGAGGCCGACGGTGATACGGCAGCCTTTCTTTCCAGAAGTGAGAGTTTCGGGAGGCGAGCCCGTTTCCGCATTTTACGAGAGCTTTCTTGTTCGCGAACACGCACTTTCAAACGCTCGATCTCGTCTCGGTTCATGGTACGTTTGTCTACCCAAACACACTCCTTGTCAAAGCGGCGGCAATCTCGGCACACCGGTTTCGTTTCATCACACTTTTTTTTACGATACTTGCATGTGAGACAGCCTGTTTTAGACTTGGCGGCGGACCTTCCATGAGATGTCAACTGGAAGATACCGATGCTATCGTTTTCAGCATCTTCACCCTGAGGTGTCATTACAAAAGCATTCAGGCTGTCACTTGACTTTGGTGCCACGCTATTTTCAAATTTTTTGCTTCTTTCACTATGTTCCGGCGCGCTTGAGCCCGATCTGGTTGGCCTCGGCAGGTCCTCAGAGGCTGTGCTCTTACCTCCGACGGCTTTGTGAACACTTTTTGCGTATTTCTTGCTCAGGCCCATGCCTTCTGGGTCCTCAAAATTTTGAAATCCCTTGGAGTTGAATTTCATGAACATCTCACAGAATTAGTCGACAAGAAACATGTTGATTCTAGCTATACTTGGATCGTCAGAGTTGTGATAAGCGTAAGTCGAGTATGCAGGAACACTGCAACAGTTGTTTTGCGTCACGCGTCTGCGAGCCGCCACGAACAGCCCCGCCTGTTCAGAATCGTAGAGACGGAATAAGCGCCGGGGTGCGAAATTGAGGACAGAGGTAACTACATGAATGAAGTCACTATAACCATTTTGGTATTCGTTTTAGTGTGAGAGTCTTTTTTGTGCTTGGCTAGTTTCTTTTTGCAACAATAGGGACAATGACTAGCCTTCTGAAGACAGTTTAAAATGGTCGAATAGTCAATACAGGACAATAGGGGAACGCAGGAATGTCAAAAACGTATTGTTTATGCGTCGTCCATGAAATGCAGATAGCAATGGTGCTGCAATTTTTTTAGCATCGCAGAGTAGAGTTCTCGTCTTGGCTACATTATTTATGGCGTATTTTGTAATTTGGTGTAGCTCCCATAATGTCACTAAAGTGGATGAATGATGGCCGGCTTATAAAAGTTGCAGCCTTGCGAGAGGATTGAATATAAATTGATCGAGATTGGGGCCACGCCGACACGCCGTCGCCACACACCACGGTCAAGTGACACTCAACAAGATTTATCGAGCCCACGCCCCCATAGACATTGACAGATGCAAAGAACATTTTCAACTTCTCTATTACATTCTATGTATAGCAGATCAAGTTTTGATCGAAAAGATCTGCGCAGCCTCATTAGCGACATTGGGGTAACTTGCCATCAAGTAGTTCGGTCAAAATCACCACAGTTTTGTTCTATCAAATAAAAGTTGTAAATTTGAACTACTTCATTTTGAGCTCAAAAGTAACCAATTCGAAATTTTTCAGATCTGATGTCGATCTAACGTCGTGTGAGGCCCCGCTCACGTGATCGTACCTCCTTGCTTTGTAGTCATGTGCGGTAGAACACACTAGAATCGGCGCCCAGTATATACAGGCCGGCCACCCTGCCACTGGCACCCGCAAGCGGACTTTTCCTCCCTCACTTTAGCACTCGCTTTTTCTTTCCCGTACTTAAGTCCAACCACTTTACAAACCATCAAACATGTCTTTAAAACGTATCAATAAAGAATTGCTCGACTTGGGAAGGTATGTGTCAGATCAGTTTTTTAAGGCTGGAGATTAGCATTTTTTGTGAGATTTTGGGTATATCCTTGTCGTTGCCACCATCTTCAATAGTGATCCGATCTGCTTCGCAATCACGCTAATTTTACTGAATGATCTAGAGAGGTGAAGTTTAAACGAGATGGGGTTGATCATTTGGGGTTACACCTTTGAAAGAAAAGATCTGGCAAATAAATGAGTTAACTTGCCGCAGAGATGGATAGCAGGCGACGGCCATTACCCCGTGACCTGTGTTGCGAAGTTTAACAGACCGATACCGTTAGCGCTCATAGCAGACGCTGTCCTCCGCGCTATAGCAACGATTTGAATTCATTCGAAGCTGATCTGACCATGATTCAAAATGACTCTGACAATGATTTGACAATGATTCGAAATGAGTTTGACATTGATTTGATAATTTTGACAGTAAATTTATTCAAACATGGCCACTTCCGTGCTTTACATGAAATGATGGTCCCGTCATCAATACTTCGATATCAACGTTAGCCTTATACTTCGCCCCTTCGATATACTAACAAAGCCAGAGATCCACCCTCGTCTTGCTCCGCTGGCCCAGTCGGCGACGACTTGTACCACTGGCAGGCCTCTATCATGGGTCCTCCTGACTCTCCTTACGCAGGCGGTGTTTTCTTCCTCTCCATTCATTTCCCCACTGACTACCCTTTCAAGCCCCCCAAGATCAACTTCACTACGAAGATCTATCACCCCAACATTAATGGGTCGGGTTCGATCTGCCTAGATATCTTAAAGGACCAGTGGTCGCCTGCGCTCACCATATCCAAGGTGCTCTTGTCGATCTGCTCATTGTTGACCGATGCCAATCCAGATGATCCTTTGGTGCCCGAGATTGCACACGTCTACAAGCTGGACAGGCTGAAGTACGAGACCACTGCGAGAGAATGGACCAAGAAGTATGCTGTATGAGCGTCCTAGTTGTGCCACGCTTGTGGCTTTTCCAGCTGTTTTGGTGCGCTTTCCGAGAAGGTCTATATATAGATTAATGTACACTTGCATTAAAAATGAATATCATTTAATAAGCATGTTGCCTAGAGGTTCACGTTCTCTACTGTCATTCTTGGAGAGATCAGATCATGGGCCGAAAAATTTCTTTTGCAGCCAAGCTTGTGGTTTGTTGCTAAAGGGAAGTGGACTTCCTGTACTATTCACTGAATCAGTTCCTCAATACTTTGATGATTGCTGTCTCTTCCGACGAAGTTCAATTTCTTCACCACCTCGAATTAGCACAGCGTGGCTTCGATTGAAAGAGTAGTCATACATCTTCACACCGCGACTGAGCAAAGAGCGAACCAGATAAATGTCTGAGAACACACCTACGGATCACTACCAAATACACGCATTAATTATAATTCTAGTATTATTGTGGACCCAAGGTCTCACCACACCTGGAGAATCAATTTTTTTTTGTGATTTCAATTTAGAAGTGGAAAGATCGGCGTATGTACTGCATATGGTATCATGATCTGTCAACAAGCACACCAGTCTCATGAGCTATCAAAACTTCGAGTCTGTGTTCTACTAACATACCATCACCCAGAAGTATTCATTCTTCAGGCTCTCCCAGCATATTTGGATCACCCGCTCAATTAAGAGACTAACTAGTTTTGTGGAAGGTGCACTCATAGCTGCGCGGGGCTCGTAATTCGACATTCGCTCACATACTTGAAATTGTCCACGGGTTTTTTTCCACAAAAGACATCTGAATAGCGAAAAGTCCCGATCATCAATACGGCTTCGAGTGCTTAACTGGAAAAGAAGATACGCAAATTTTTTTTCACACATTTAATCCCAATCGATCAGCATGCATCGGCTCTCAATGTTTCAAGACAACAGCCCACTTCGGTTGTTTGAACTCGCCAAGAAACTACATGAAAGGTCATTTTTCAAGGAAGTTCTCAATACATTTCAGTATCAGATAATATGCCATGTTATCGAGCTAGATAGTCTTTCTTTATGGCGAGAATTTCTAGAGGGGAACTGTATCTTGAGTATAGATTGGCTGGATGAGAAATCTCCCCTAAGAGACGAAGAGCACGAGGCTATCGAGGAAGGCGTCAAATCAATCAAGGCATTGTCACTCAATTTGCGATTTCTACTTTGGGAAAAAGCAATCGATTTTTACTATGCAAGCTCTCTGACCGATACCATACACAGTCGTATGTTTAATATCGAGCATTCATCCGAGGACTACCAATTGATTGAACTGCTAGAAGACCTACCGCTAAACGTGGAAAAAATCACTGAAACTGAAGCAGAGCCCGAAGAAGCAAAACAAATCACAAGGGAAGAGGATGACGATTATGACGACGAAGACGAGGATGATGCGCAAAAGGAGGTAGATAGTAAACCTCGGGAGACCACAACCTCGCAGTTGGTGGATCTTGAATCTTCTTCAAAAACGCAATCCTTTGACAGATCTGAACAGGGTCAAATTATTTTGCGGCTTCCGAGTAATTTGTTCAAGGGTAAAAGCAACGAGACTTCACAGATAGATGGATTTCCGACACAGATTCCTAGCAATGAAATGGCCCCTGCGGTAACGTCGCTTGAAGACCGAGACTTGCAGATCAAAAACTTCAACAAAATCTACCACAATTTTGAGTACGATCGCGAGACACTCATCAAACGGAGAAAGCTCGAGAAGTCCGATATGCAGATCGAAAATCAGAAAAACAACGACAGCCCTGATATACAAATTAGTTTTGGCGCCGCCTCCCATTCGCTCAAGCACTTACTCAACACTATCAGAGACAAGCGAGACAACATTAGCTTGAGTGATCTTGAATTACGAGGTTTGTTCATGGATATTCGCAAAAATCGCGGCAAATGGGCCAACGACGAGCGCGTGGGCCAGGAGGAATTGTATGAGGCATGCGAGAAAGTGCTTCTAGACTTGCGTGGGTACACTGAGCATTCCACGCCGTTTTTGAACAAAGTGTCGAAACGCGAGGCGCCCAATTATGGGCTTATCATCAAAAAACCGATGGACTTGAACACAGTACTCAAAAAGCTCAAGTCGTTGGCTTACAACTCGAAGGCCGAGTTTGTGGACGATTTGATGCTCATTTGGAACAATTGCTTGCTTTACAACGCTGACCCCAAACACTTTCTCCGAGCCCATGCGCTAGCCATGCAAAAACGCACACAAAAATTGACTCTGTCCATCCCGGATATTGTGATTAAAAGCCGCTCCGAACTTGAAAAGGACGAGGACGGCGAGACCGAGGCCTCGGTTGCTCCTTCATCTAAGGGGGGCAAGACGTCGAAAAAGGGACTGATGAGACGGCGAGAGGAGGTCATCAAAGCAGAAGAGACCGATTCAAGTATCGCCGACTTTTCAAAGGCCGCAAGCGAGGGTGCTTCTCCAGCGTTGTCTGCACTGGCTGGCCCTGAAAATGGGCTAATGGGCCAAAACGAAGAAAATGTAGATGAAGAGGATGAAGATGCCGATGAGGGAGACCCCGAAGAGAGGGACGAGGATAACGACGACATCCAGGATGCAGAACTTCAGGCGTGGAAGGTGTTTACAGCCAAGTCAAGAGCCAACTACTGCGCCAGCCGTGCAGCGCTATTTGAGAAAGATTCCAAAATCAACATGGACGCAGAAGCTATCATTCGAGAGTCAAAGAAAATGAGTGATTTCAATCATTTCCTAGACAACAAGGAAGTTGTTTCAAAGGGTAACAAGTTGCTTGATAACGACGAGCTTTACTTGTTAGAGTATGACATCGCCGGCGGTATACCGGAAATCCCGTATCCTGGCATTGATGACAACATCCAAGAGAGATTTGAAAACGATATGGTCGAAAAACTCATAGAGGTCGGAGCAAGCGAAAACAACTCGCCTTCGGGATTGGTGCCGCCTACGATAGGAGGGCTCAACAAGGCGTACATCAAAAACATCACTGAGATACAGGAAATCAGGAAGATTTGTTTCAAGATTTCGTTGATCAGACAAATGCAAACGCAGCAGTTCATGCACAGAACACAAATGAGGCAGCCGGAAATCGAGTACCTTCAGGAAGCTGATATCGATCCCGTGGCCAAGTTGCCTAATCATGATATCAACAACCCACATGTCCAATATGCTGCGTTGCGAAAAAGTGTTGCCAAAGTTGCCATGCACACCGGGTTTGAAACAGCGGGGCTGTTTGCAGTCAACACCCTCACACAAGTGGCCGAAAAGTACATGCTGAATTTGGCCAAGTCAATGAAACTCCACCGCGAGAGCGTGTCCAGAAACTCCGTGGATGCCTCTGAAAGCATATTGCTTTCTTTGCTCGAAAACGGCGTGGAGAAACCCGATGACTTGTACACGTTTATTGAGGAAAAGATCAAAAAGACAGAGCGAAAACTCGTGGACTTGCGAGAAAAGCTTTCTGGATTTCTCAAGGACTTGCTCCGGCCTTCGTTGGAGAAATTCAACGAGCAGAACTTTGATGATAACAGTGAGCAGTTCACCACGGGAGACTTCACCAGCGAGTTGGGAGACGATTTCTTCGGGTTCAAGGAGTTGGGGCTTGACAAGGAGTTCAAGATGTTGTCTTCCTCTGTTCCGGCGTACCTCCTCCACGCAAGACTCCACAACTCGTTCAATAATACAGGGCCAACGAACAAGAGCAGTAAGTATGAAGATTTGCGGGATTGGAAGACTATCAAACTCCGAAAAGAAGATACAGACAAGCAAATCGGGCTCTTACAGGGATTTTACAAGGAATTGGCCGAGAGAACAGAAGCTTTTCACGCCAAACAACGGAAGAAGGGCGACCAGAACGAAGAGGTCCCACGGCCCGATCTGTTTTTGCTTGAGGATGAGGATTTGCCACAGAAACAACGGAACATCAGACCGCGTCTTCCGCCTAACGGGCGAATCCAGTCGATTAAGAAGAAACCACTCTCGAGCGTATTTCTTCTACCCGAGGCAGAAACAGAGACGAAAGAGGAGGCTCTCTTGTTCGGCATGGCCGACAGTTTTGACGAAATCCCACAAGCGGCATAATTTGATTTGAGAAGTTACAAAAGAAAGAAGGCTTTGCAGGGCATTGTGGACTCTTCAATCCCTATAAATGCTCTTCGATTTCATTGAAAATACTGATATTGGCTGGGTACTGACCAGGGCTCATTGCATTTATTAGCCCACGCAACGTTGTGCCTGCATGGATCTCAATTATCGCCATGGCACGGTGCACGAATATCGAGCATTATCAGTCAACTTTACGGAAGCCTTTACCGAGCCATTCGAATAGATTTTCAATCATATACATTAAAGTGACGAGTTACCTGAGTCTGTCTGAAAGACTGCTAACTGTAGATGTCATAAAAGATCATGAGGAACCCGTCATTCGCAGAACCTATTAATGATGACAATCATCAGGTTCAATCTAGCGGTAAAGTACAGCTAGTGAAACTCAGCAAGGATGTAATAAATAGACGAGACGTATTCGGGAGAACGATTCTTCATATTTGCATTCTCGCTAATGACGCCACAAGCTTTCGACAGTTACTTCGGAACCCAGAAACAAGGCATATTTTAACCGCCACCGATTACGAGAACGGCTGGAACATCTTGCACTACATCTTTTACCACAAACGCCTTCGATGCTTCAGTGCTTTAATGTCGTTTTTGGACTCTCGTATGGCAGACTTGGCTCATATTCTACCAGATTTATTGCAGCGAAAAGATCGCAGCAGAATGGCACCACTTTCGCTCTTACAAAACGACGCCAAGGACTTTTCTTGGGTGCCACAATACATCAATGAAAGAAACAAGTTTCATTCGGCGCGTCGCTTTTCACAAACACAAAATTCTGAGGAGAATAATGGCGTGCCTGGCCTGACCAACGCCGGCGAAGACAATACAAACGCTGCGGTGCCTGTGGGGTTATCTGAGAACAGCCAGAAAAACACAAAAGCACGCGTGGGTAATACCATTTGTGACCATCATGATTGGTGGGCGAATTCCAGAGGCGGATCTGACGTGTTTGTGTATGGATCAAACGCTAATGACAATTTGGGAATGGGCGATTCGCACGATCGAGCCACTCCCTCCAGAGTTCGTGTTCTCGTTCCTTTGGCAAAAGAAGACAGTGTATTTAAAAACTCCTCTCTACGCGAATTGCTTAGAACGCCTAGATACAGGTTTATCGAGATGTCAAAGTATCACTCCGTTCTTGGCACAACTGACGGAAAATTGTTTACCTGTGGGACCGGTTCCCGAGGAAGATTAGGCCAAGGAAATGCATTGGACTCAAACACCTTTAGACAGGTTCGGTTTCCTCACCAAACGCTGCCTGTGGTGGCGTGTGCAGTGTCTAACAACCACTCAATAGCACTAACTTCCTCAGGAAACATCTTTGGGTGGGGCCAGAACGCACTCAATCAGTTGGGATTTACATCTTCTGCCTCAAAAAACTCATTTAAGGTAATTGCCGATATTTACGAAAACCTACCGGTCGAGATTACCTTTGGGGATCTTCGAAAGAGAACGGCCCCACTCAAAGGAGTAGAAGTGTCGAAAATACACACGATCGCATATACTTCCCATTCGTTGTTCTTTTGGGGTCTCAATGCTGGGCAGATATCGTTGCCGCACGAGGACAAAGTCTCGGATCACAGAATCAACGACAAGTCGTATAAAGGCACAATAGTAAAACAGCCCAAAGAGGTACAAATGCGAGAGGAGATAAAGCTTGTTGCTACATGTGAGACTTGCACGTGCGTGGTGACAACTCAGAATGATCTTTTCGTATACTACATGGGCCAACGAGTAAAACTCCCGCGGATTCCACCTAGGATCGGCGCCGAAGCCTCTTTTGATTTCTTCAAACCGTCTAAGTTGACTCTTGCGCCAAATATAAAAAAACTTGCGATGAAGTCGCATGCTGCAATTCACATTTTGCTCGAGACTGGCGATGTCATGTTATTTGGGATCACCTCTCACGATATTAAAGCGCTCCGTTCGGTTCGCTATACCTTCGCATGGCTGGCGTCTGAGCTTAGTATGCGTGCTGTGGATATTGACAATTCTTTCGATGGGTCGTTGATTGTTTGCACAAGAAATGGGTCAGTTTTAATCCGTTCTAGTACTAATGCCCAGCGCAGATGCTCCTCCACGGCATTTGTGACTCATACAACTTCTGCCGAGAACAAGAAATTTAAAAGAATACATGGGGTAAATCGTGTTCTTCGTGTACTGTGCAATGATGCTTTCACCTCGTTTGCGTTCATTAGGGATGACATCGATCGATTACCCATACAACTTCAAAAAAATGACTTCTTCAAAGACATGGAGTACTTAAGTCCCTTTTTTGAAGCGGACATGTACAGGAAACAAGACCAATTACTAGATGTGGACCACAATATGAACTGCTACGTGACGGACTTTATCTATCCTTGCAGCACGACACATCATGCTTCCAATGACGACAAGACCTTTTACTTTGGTCGTTCGCAAGAAGAAACCATTCCCCCTGATTCATATTCGAAAAAAGAATCAGAAACGGATGTTCTACGCATCCAAATGCTTCATAAATTTTCGGACAAAAACCGAGAGCCCGATACAAGCACAGCATTTCAAAAGCTTACAGAAGACGACCGAAAGAAGCATTGCAAGCTCTTAAGACATAATATTCACGCGAAAACATCTCCTTTTCCCATACTTTGGCAAAAGGATAAGTTTGGTGATGGGAAAATTGAATTCGCTCACGACCCCGAATTCCCCATAGGTATTCACACTGGGATCTTCAGACAGAGGTCTGCGCTCTGCCGGGAAATATTCTCTCCTCGCTCTCATAGTGAATACTTTGTTCACCAGCATATAAGAGGAAAGTACATTCCTGATATGAGAACGATTCATTTCGACTCCTTTGTCGAGCCCTTAGCAATGCTAGTGTTTGTTTACTTTGTCTACACAAATACGCTTCTTGATTTCTGGCTGGACTCGACTAGCCAACGCGCATTGACGGAAACAGACAAAAAGAAACTCGCCCAGATCAGAATTGATTATTTCTCGCTTATGGCTCTATTCAAGATGGATGTTGTCTCTGGAAAAGATGATGTATATCTCGAGCAGTTTCGAACTCTGGTGGGCGATGAGGCCTGCGCGGATATCACTCTCGGGTTATCTACAACGGAAACAATGCATTGCTCATCACTGATAATCGCAAGAAGCGCCTTTTTCGAGACGATTCTTTCAGGACGGTGGGAGACTGAACATCGCAAAGTAGCCTTTGATCGTTCCGAAATGGAGGCCACTGACATCTATGAGCTAAAATTCGTGGAGTTAGAGAATGTCAGTAAGCTACACATGACAATAGTGCTCAAGCATTTACAAGGCTGCCACGATTTGCATGTGTTTGATGAGGCTCGTGATATTATGTCAGACCCTCAAGACTCAGACGAATTTGTCAATTTGATCCTCGAATTAATTGAGGTGACCGATGAGCTTTTGCTTGTTCAATTGAAACATCTTTGCGAGGTGGCAATCAAAGATTTTATTTATATCGACAATGTGATTATACTTTTGAGTCATGCGGTATGGTTAGGCGCAAAAAAGCTACTCATGTCTTGTTGCTGGTACGTCTATCACAACCTCGATTTGATACTTTTTGATTCGGACTTCCGCGACTTAGGAGATGAAATTCTCCAGTCAATGGAAGTCCAATTACAGGTTCTCGATAAGTGCAAACATCCTCAGTTTGTGACGAGTGATCAAGGTGAAGTGGACTGGGAGATAACATATGATACGTGTTCGACAAATGAAAAACTTCTCTTTGAGACTTTCCTAGAGGATTTCTGTGCGTACAATGAAGTGTTTATGAGCGACGCTAAAGGATTTTCCAAATTTGAGCCATTGATCGATGTGAAAGCAGAGACTTTGAACTCCACAGAGGAACGCAGAAAGCTGTCGGCTCGCAAGATGTCACGAAAAGATATTGGTGACGTCTCTAGTGAGCTCCAAAAGCTTGCACTCGCAGGAATTGTTTCGAAAAATGGCCCAAAACTGGGCATTTCCCCCAATGTAAGCGATTTTCCGGGTCGAAGAGAAAGCGACTGCGCTATCGCGGACGATGAGGAGTTCGAGGTGGTCACGTACAAAAAGCGCAAGTCGACGTCAAGGTCGCTCAGTTTTAGAAGTGGAGATTCAACAACACCGGAAAGCACGTTGCAGCAAAAAAAAGAGAAGAGTCCAGGTTGGGATGTAACATCTTTGCCTCACATCGAGGCTCCAAGCTCGAAAGTAGAAAGTGGGGCACCTCGTCTGAAAGTTTACACGCCAGTTCTAGGAGAGGGGTTGAATTCCGAGAAGAAACGAACAAAAATCAGATTTGCGCCGCCAATGAAGCTATCCCAAAAGGAACGACGCAAGAACAGAGAAGAAATTGTGAACGGAAAACCTCGAGCCCAAAATGGAAACGACGGCAAAAAGCAGCAAGAATTCCGGAACCCTTGGGAAGTTAAAGAAGTAGCGGGTGGGGCCGACAAAACATCTTCTCTGAAAAACTCGCAGACGATGTCTCTGGAAAATGCCACCAGACTCAGTTCCTTACCGGTCTTGGGTCAGAAAACGCCCCCCACACCCAAGCTTTCTGCGATTATTTTGGAAGAAACCACGCGTTTGGCCGAGCAGAAAGAACCGATTTTTACTCAAACGTTACAAGAGATACAGCAAGAACAAGAATTTGCCAAATGGTGGGAAGAAGAGTGCAAAAGGGTTCAACAAGAGGAAGCTATAATGAATGGTCTTCTAGCAGAGAGCCGAGCATACCTGTCGTCCAAGAAAGGAGGTAAAAGCAGGCGTCGAAGATCCAAGCGTTAAAATCATTCGTGAAACCCATTTACAATTTTAAAGCATTCAGCATTGGTTTACTTAGCTATTCTTCTATATCATCTGGAAACCATCCATACTTGGATAAGCTTATGGACATGCCATTGACATCGACATTTTCAGCAAGCAAACGTCGCTTCTGCTCATGTTCACCCGATTCTCGTTTAGCAATCTGGCCAGAGCTGGAAATCACCCTCCACCAAGGCAAGTCCTCGAAATAGGTTCCCTCATTCCTGAAAAGAGCACTAATAGTGAGATAGTTCTTCATGGAGGAGCCAACTTGTCGCAGGTTCTGTGGTCTCCCAACTAAATACGCAATATGACCATAGCTGGTCACTTTCCCGATCGGAATTTGGCTCACTGCCGTGTAAACAGCATGATGAAACGCCTTAGCTTCATCCGATAGCATGTAAATAGAAGAACGAGTTATAAGATAGCCCACCGGGGTTCATTTCCGCTACGAAGACTGCACACACAGGCAGGCAAATTTGAGCGACAGGATAAATGGCGCGAATCTCAGAACACTGCGAAAAAGTGCCAAATGCATATTTTTTATTTCGATGCTATATCGTCTTCACCCGTAGGAGACCGTCTTGAGTCGAGAAAAAAAACATGGTCTGAAGAACTACAAATTCAAAATTGTAACCGAAAAATATTTATTGCAAAACCCGTATATAAGAAGACTTAGCCCTCAAACTTACAAAGCCAACAAAGCACCAGCGGCCAAAGCAACGGCACCAGCAGCGTATTGCTTGTTGGCGCCACCCTCGTAAGAGGAGACGGCGGCGGAGGTAGTCCAGTTAGAAGAAGTGGACTCGGCCTCAACAGAGTGCTTAGCTGGGCAGTCTGTGACGGTAGAAGCACACGAGGTGACAGTGACCAAGGTGGAGAAAGATTCAGTCTCAGTGATGGTGGAGACAGCGGAGGCAACAGCGGCGAGGATGGCGATGATGGAGTATTGCATTTTAACGAAGGACTTGTAGTTGGTAGATCTATAGATGATAGGAAAAAGAACGAAGTTGGTATGGGAATGCCTGGTTTATATAGATAATTGCAGCGGACGTCGGGGTCAATGTTCCGCTCTCCGCATGCATGTGACGCACATCTGAGACGAGAATGCCTGTTGCGGCCCCGCCATTCGCGTATCTTTATTTGTTTTTTCAGGCAGCCTCATGCGCGAGCCTGTCGGTGTTACCGAATGCGGCCGCATACACAAACAAAATCTTGTTTTGTGGTGTCACTACCTGCATGTGCACAATTAATGTGCACACTTATTTTGCATCTAGCTGCCAACGACACCGAAATGCCGCGGCAACACGCCAAAAAGGGTGCCGCACACATGGACGGAACGGAGCCTCCGCGGTCTGAAATATTTGTGTTGCGGCGGGATATTTGAGGACAGACCGGTATCTACAGTAGTGCCGGATATTCCCAATCTTCCTTGATAAATTCAGATTTGATTGCCCGAGCTCGTCATTAAATCTGTCGAGGATTTTACAATCTTTTAGCCTTTGGTAAATTCTACCGCACGAGGAAAACAGCTTTTCAGTTTTTCGGGATTGACCTTGTACAGGCCCACGACCGGGCTGGTCGGATCGAGATTTGCTGCGAGCAATGTCCCTGTGCATCTTTTTTTCCGGTGGACAGCAAATCTTGAGGTGGCCCGTTCATGAACTCCCAGAAGTGACGTAAATCTAGCAGCCTCGGCTCGAGTCCGAAAATTGAGCCTTGCTTCCGAAGGGGATTTGTTTTGAGAAGATTCAGTCACAAGTTTTATTCGTCAACGGTGGTTCTTCTTCCCTGGTTCTGTAGATCATCCCTAATCCAAAGAGATTTGCTATGTGAATGCGACAATTCATCCTCTTTCCCACCACATCGGCCCATCCTTCATCCGTTTCCATGCGTTATGCTTTACGCTTTGTAATCTGAGATGGTTATGAGGGAAGGAAACAGCTTAATAGTGTGCAAGGCTTGTGATGTACAAGCGCGCAAAGAAAAATGAGGAAAATTACGGCCCCCCTGCGTCATGGGTTACGTCTTATTTATGAAAGCAGTCGGAAAAACGGCGTATATTTTTAACCCTTGGGATATATTCAAGGTCTTTTGAAGCTTTTGTTCGATTTTCTCTGAGAGTACAGAGCTAGAATCTGACATGCTGCCATGCTAACAGGTCGCGTGACACGTGACACGAGAAACGGTCGTGTATCTCTATATAGCCGCGGCTCCCCTGTGTGTTCGTTTGTTTGTTTGTTTTCGAAGTATAAATCTACCGTGTTTTGCCGTGGATGATAGGCAGGTATAAGTCATGGTCCTTGGATTATCAAATTTTTTTTGTAGGTTTCGGGCTGAGCACGATCTAACGAGAACCCTAAACTAGTGAGTTAAACGTAGTATCGAATCAGCACACTGTTGCTCTCACTAGACGATTTCTTTTTCAAATACGTGTTTTTCAAACGTTCGCAAGAAATCTTTTGATATTGGCTGCAAACTGAAGCAGGTGACCTGACCTGAGCGTTTGATCTCGAATAGTGTAAGATAGCCTATCAATGATCATCATAAATCCGCTGTTTTTTAAACTTTCATACGGAAAAGTGGTACATGTGCCGCAAAGCTAATTTTTGTTTCAGATTAATCTCAGAGTTTTGTACTGTTGAGAAGTCACTTATTAGGGTAATTCGTCGTCTGAACTTTTGAGAATCTATCACTCACTGGAAACTCATTTTCACGCAAGGAACGAAATTGTCTGTGTTTCACGTTCATCAAGCTAGGTCACTGAATGTGAGAGATGAATGATCAACTACTTCTAATTGCTGAACTCTTCAAATTCAAGAAAATGATTTGGAACAAAGATCGCAAACTCATGCTTCTTACCCTTTCATACATTACTTCGTTTTTCAATCCGCAACCCGTCTACTCCGTAACCTCCGCGGAAGGACGGCAGCTTGTGGATTTTTTTCAAGCCATTTTAACAGCAAGTAGCATCGCAACAAATCTTCATTTTCTCTAGTTCTGGCCTGAGACCAATCGAGCGCTTCGTCGCTTTCAACAGTTCCATCACTTCTATTGTTATTATCAATCAGGCGGTAGCCCAGGCCAGGATCTTTATCGGTATCGAGGAGTACCTCAATAGGTATCCTGATTTGCGCCTGTATCAAGAGCCTTAAGTCCTCTTCTTTGAGCTTGTTGTACATTTCCCCAACTTTCAACTTTAACACCTTTCCTTCGCTTTTATGTGACTCATGGAAATGTGTTACCATGTTGTATTCCATGAAAGGAAGCATGGTGGCGATGTACATGACAATAGATAATAACACTTGGAAACTGAGACGCTTGACAGCTGAAAGCACGGAATTTCCTAAAATTTCGTCCTCGAGTATCTGAAGTCTGGACTGATGCAAGAGCGTAATGAGCCTCATACACTGTCCACTGAAAGCCGCGCTGAGTCTCGTGTTGAACCGGAAAGCCGATTTGAAAAGCACCGCGATAAATTTCAATATAGCGTAGTCCAACAGATTTTCGTCCCCATTCCGTAACACGTTATCGTCGATCCAGTCGCCGACATCGGCACCGAAGATGAAAAGCGAAATAAACGTGCTTGTGAACGCCATAACAATAAGTATCCTTCTCTCAAAAAGTTCGAGGAAAACGTCCCGGCCCGTGAGGAACATGGTGATTCCGATCTGCAAGACCAGCTGCAAGATCGTGCCTCTATTCTCGTAGACGATATTGATGAGCCTGGTCATGACATTGATTTCTGGTCTTGGAGGCTGTAATCGCGCTTCTGGTGCATGGTGTAAATTGATTTGTTCGATTTCTGGATCATCCCGATGGGTTTCGGCTGGAGCAATATGGTTAACCTCGTCCGTATGGTCTCGAACTACAACCTCAGGTGTGCCACTATGCCCAGATTCATGGCCAGTGAATTGTTCATGTGTACGAGAATTTGATACATTGTTTAAATCACGGTGCACATCAATGAAATTTTGATTTTGAGTATCGAGATTCACGAAGGCCCCACGTTGACCCACTGTACTGCCACCTCTATGTGTCACATAATTGTTTGACTCGATGCCAAGCAGAGCTAGTCTGGAAAGTGCGTACGGGTTTAACAAAAGGTACCCCTGAGGATCAAAAATACACTCTGATGTGGAAAGGACAACGGATTTGCCATCGATAGAGAGTTCGTATGTTTCAGAGGGAAGTGAGCCGTTGCGTTGATGGTCCATTTCTGATTCTGATTCTGACCTAATGACCGGATTCAAAGTCTCGGGCTTGGAGGTGTCGAGCCCTGACAACTCATCTTCACTATCTGGGTGGCGGACAACTAGCTTCACAATACTCTCATATCCGTGAGAAACACCTTGTAAAGAAGTACATAAAGGTTTCTTCCACAACGTAACTTTCACAGGTGAAAGCGGAGGAACATCTAAACTCAACGCTTGACGTAGAGTATATGCCGGCGGTTTTACGAATTCCCCAAAGCTCAATTCAGTTTCTGCGGGAGCAATCTTGTACTTTTCACAAGCAAACTCTCGAATACTACCCACAGACGACAAAAGAGATTCCCGGGTGAAGCAGTTCAGACCATCTAGAGCCAGCTCAGGCAGAATTTCAACATCAAATAATTCGGGTATAGGGTCCTTTGCTAGGATCAGTTCTGAACCCATCAATGTATAGTCGATGGTAAGCGCTAAAGCATGACATGGGCCTAAATCAGCAGGGTCCATGATACGCAATATTTCCGAAAGTGGCAAGAAGTCTGAGACCAAATTTGAGTGGAAGCGAAACAGAAGAAACGCAGGTTTTAAGTTTTGCTCGTTACTAAATAAACAAATCAGATGCTTAATATGCCCTATGGTATGGCGTAGTGTGACCCGCACCTCATATTGAGTCAAATCAGGAAAGCCATTGGGTCTCAGCAATTGCTGAACCGGTAGTGTAAGCACAAAAGGTTGATCCATCTACTCTGAATTCAATGTTAAAAAAATTTGGGAGGAAAAGCAGCTTGTAGATACACAATAGATCCAGATGGTTAAGCGAGTGTGTCTGGGGTTGAGCCTCTGAGGTGTCCAGATTGTGTGTAGAGGCGTGAGTAGAATGAGGAGTTCAGTCACGTGATGGAAAGACAAAGGAGGGCTGCAAACGAAAGCAGGGTTCAATTCGAATAGGTTTGTTGGAGAAATGACAAGATAGCATTCTAGGTATAATGATCCAAAGGATGTTGCTTTGAAATATTCTTTAATTAGTGCCCGCTTTTATAGTTATCTTGCATCAATCGCTGATTGAAAAGTATTGTTTTTGGAAAATAATTCGTCGTATTAGATGGAGCTAACTCTGGGGCGTCTCTCACATCCGCCCTTTGATAGCCCAAACTTAGACTATAGAGAACCTATAATAGATCGCCAATCTACCCCGGGAGCCTCAATATCAATTGCTAAGGAATGATGCATGCCCTCCCTCATCAGCTTTCCCCCTACAATGGATTAAACTTCGCTTCTGCTTACTCAATTTAATGAAGGTATTTTTATAATTTTTGAGTTCTTCAGGCTTGTTCATCCTATTCGTGAGATCGCAGGGTGGAATGGACGTACCATGATAGAATGAAACTTTAAAAAAACAAGTTTTTAAATAAAACAGAAAACTTCATCGCATTCTGTCAAAATCTATGCATCAAAGTTTCGTTACAAGCTCTAGTGATTCTGTGAAATTGTCGTCAAGTTTCACTTGAGTTCTCTCATTTTATTCTCCCTTAACAATTGCAGCTGAACATGTGATCTAATTCTCCTCACTCTTGGCTTAACATTAGAAGAGGGGCTTTTAGCGGTAGTCACTTACAGTGAGCGTCCTTTTCTCGAAGCTTCATGAATGATTCGACAAATTTCTTATTTTGAAGTATATTCAAGCGCAAGATCGTCGATTATCGAACAACACTAAAGCGTATCTAATTTGGTTGCTGCAACGTACAAATAAATTCCTGGTCGTGTCAGAAGAAGAATCAGTACATGCTCATGACGAACTCAAAGATTAGTTGGATGCTCTACTCAAATGGCATACTTTTTGGAAATCTTGTCAGATCGTCTGTCGCTTTCTTTTTTGTGACAAATGATACCAATCTGTAGATACCGCTCCAGTCCTTCCATTCACGTCACCATTATGTGCCACCATTCGAGAGTCATTTGGATCCAACAGATGAGTCTACGTTTAATCTTTTCATACAGAGACTCTGTCATAGCAATAGAACATGATTAATAAACGAATTAAAGCGCGAAATAGCAGCGGCTAACCCAGCACTCATCTCTAATGAAATTTCAGTTACCAACTGAAAATATGACCGCTTTAAAAACGTCATTGTTATATGTACAAGTTTTTCCTAGGTCTTGATCGCATGGTATCTCTTACCTCTGAATGCAAATACCTCGCTGTTGGCCTGAAATGTTTCGGTAGGGTTAGAGTCGACCAAGTCCAACTTGGTGGAGCCGAATATATTTGCACCTGGCTTCATTAAAATGTCCGTCTCTTCGAACAACGGGTGATCCTCGATCCAGCTGAGTTCTCTACGTAAGTCCTTATCGTGGTAACCCGTAACGAAGACTGCACACTTCGACTCAAGCAAGCCCTTCAAGGATTTGTCCCAGTGAATCTCGTCGGCGGTTCTGAATCCGGGATGGAAAATGAAAAACACGTCCAAGTATGGGTCGAACGGAAAGAGATCACCCGTGTTGTAGACTTCGTGGAAGTACTTTGTGTGGTGATGGATCGAGATTTGCTCGTCGTATTGCGTGACCATAGGCCGTCCATGAGGCTTGTCGGTGGCAGTAAATTGTTTTAACTCGCCGTCAAAATGCGAGTGGGGGCCGATCAAATGAATCTCAAACTTCGTGTCGGGGAAAAGATAGCCAAACTGCTTCCAAACATAACCTGGAAGCATAGCCTCCATTCGTGCTCCTACAATGAAAATTCGCATTGCACGGTCCTTAAACATGGCATCGGCATCCTTACTTTTCAGCGGCGAGTAGAGTGAGTATCTTAATGCAGACATCGACCGCAAACCCTCTAGGGTAAGGGGTCCTTTTGGCTCTAGGGCGTATGGAGTAAACCTGTGCATCAACGATGCTATTGTTGTAGGGTACGTCAAAACCTTCGTTGCAGCAGCCAAGTTGAACTCTGTATTCATCGGATTAAAGTCTCGCGTATAGAAGAACGCATCCCAAGAGGCCAAAGACGTCACCACGTCACGTTCCACTGCTCCGGGAAACACAAACTCGTTGAACTTGCGGCCCAGACGCAAATCGTGCTCGTAGAGATTCACCTTTTTCAATAGTTCATACTTCTTCTTCGCGTGATAGTCCGTATCGTTGTTCCATGCCTCTTCGTCATGGTGAGTAGGAATCCCCGATTTCGGACATACAAAGTTCACTGGTTTCTGTGTCACCGGGCATCTAGCTCTGGCTCTGATAAACGCTGCTCGTGTACGAATATCCTCAAAAGGAGACTCATCCCAGTAAAAAATCTTGCGTTCAGCGTCGGTGGTATCCTTTTCATCCAACAGAAGTAACTTCTTCAAGAACGAAATCTGTCTTTGCGTTGTCACATTGCGAGCGACGCTATGTGTTGGCACTAGCGACGCCACCGACCTCGATAAAAGCACCATTTAACTTCTGAATTAAAACGGAAATTCGAGAGCGCTTGTTTTTATCTTTGTGAATTAGTCTCGGTTAGACAGATGGCCTCGTTAAACAATGTGCGCTCAGATCCAGTGCCATCATATCTGGAGATGCGAGCTCGCATGAGCCTTGCCTTGCATCAGGAACCAGATGTACGCTGCAACACACCAAAACTGCACATCTCCCGCGTACCTTCCAGCATGGTAATAAGACAGGAAAATTCAATAAAGATAGGTAGTCGATCAAGTCTCAAAAGACCAAAGATTATCTTCGATCTACATTCCAATTGAGTAGTTTGATTTTTGGGCAAAAAAATCTCAGATAGCTGTGATTGCTTGCAGCGAATTGTTGCACCTCACATTACCCTCAGGCTCAAAGCTCATCTAGTAAATGCTCGAATTCTTCTGAAAATAAGTCACTCAAATCGTCCACATTTATGTTTTCAATTTTGAATTCAGACTCGGGCGATATTTCTCGCAGATCATGAATGTTTCCTTCTTTTCGCTCGTAGAGGGGTTTGTCTTGAATATTGTCTTCGACGCGATCGCGGCTATCCATTTGTTCTGAGTCCTCAAACACCTGAAGTTTGTCATCAGCTTCCCCTAGTTCATCTGCCACATGCTCGGCGCCAGTGTGTTTTTCGCTTTTCTCTTCTCTCTTTGTAAACTTATCATCTTCAACAGTCAGCGAATCTCTTTCTATTCCATTTTTCAAGTCAGTAATTGGCCCTATTTTCACCGTAAACCCCATATAATCCTGATCAGGGTTCATGGGCTTCACGACAAAATCTTGTTTGTGTCCCGGGCTGGTGTCGATAGTAAAAACATAGTTTCCGTCATCCGCATACCATCCATTAAGAACAACGCCCGTGGTTTGGTCCACGAGCTTCATTTGTACTTGGTTGTTCTCATCCAAGCCTACATTGTACGCGACAATTGGCCTCAAATTTGTCACTTTTTTCATCTTTTTTGCATGCTTGCCTTTTTTGACCAGCGGCTGTACTTGATCGACCGGAGGCTGACCCCCTCCATTTGGCAATGGGTTGCCTTGTTCAGAAAAATACTGAAAATTCCAAAACTCATGCGGGGCTTGAAACTCCGGTCTCTCAAACTTGACCATTTGCGACATGTCTCCCTCCACATCCAAAAGAGTTACTGGGTCCAAAAGCTGGGCATTCAAGATATTTTGACCATCTGATGCGTCCCGCTCAATACGTGCAATTCCCAAAAAGTTACCCAAGTGATCGTAGATTTCATACCACACAATGAACGAGTGCAGCCACTGCAATACAAGCGGTGTGGCACTCTGAGGGGCCGGTGCTAGAAGCGTCGAGCCTATACTTTGAAAAACAATCTTAGCAAACTGGGTGACCAAGTCGGTTAAGGAGACTGAAAATCCATTATAGACTACCACATTGCGGGTGTTGAAGTAAGTGCTGGGCGTATGGAGCTCAGTCTGGCCTTTTGCAAAGTAAAAGCCCCGACCCAACGAGACAAGAATGTGGTCCGCAACATCGATTTTGTTGTCGGCCCGTACGGGGAATAATGGGTGGTCTCTCAAAACGATATTCTGCGAGTACTTCTGAAATTTTTCATGGGGCGATTGCGGTGAATTTTCACCGTCCCAAACACGCCGATTGGGGTTCTCACTGACACTTTCCTCAATCCGCTGGCACAGGATATCCATGGCAGCATCCTGGGTGGTTTTATCAGGTGCAAAAGGAGCATATTGGCACAAACTGGGTACATGAACGAACATGCGATAGTGACACGTTTTGATCTCAAGCACATCAAGAATACTAGGTTCGTCCCCGCTACTTCCATCGCATTTGTATACTACCTCTACTGTTCGGGGCTGGAGTGTCATATCACATGTGGATCCATCGGTGACGATTTGCAGCACGGCCTTTTGGGTCGTGTGGTGCGAGTAAGGTTGCAGCTTTTCGTCCAAAAGCGTGACGCTTCTCTCGGCGTGTTTCACATGCTGCTGATACTGTGATTCAGATGCCTGGTTTTGAAACAGCACCTCGTTGGTCGACGCTTTCGAGAACCGTCCCAAAATAAACACTGCGCTCGGTTGTTGCGGTATATGCCTTTTACCTCGCTCTTCTATAGACGCCCCTTCATGGTACTGAATAATTTTATC
Organism: Metschnikowia corniflorae; assembly: GCA_030581935.1. Lineage (NCBI taxonomy): Eukaryota > Fungi > Ascomycota > Pichiomycetes > Serinales > Metschnikowiaceae > Metschnikowia > Metschnikowia corniflorae. The sequence continues at coordinate 32,156 of JAKTWD010000536.1, read as the reverse complement.
GCCGCTACAGAGGGCATACGTCCAGTACATTCCCCGGAGATCATACGCATACAAGCATGTCTTTGCGGGGAACGTTTCATGGACAAGCCTCATGGCTTTCCTTAAAATAGCCGCCGACGATTCCTGCTCCGGTTCAGGAACAGGAACAGAAACAAAAGCGTTTTCCTGCTCGATTTTCCTGTTTGAGTGTATTTCACAAAGGTACCGATCATCCGTGTATCCTGCGATTGAATCACTTTGTTTTCCTAACCGATATAGCTGATAAGTCAGGTTTGAGACGTTTTCGCCACTTTCGCTAAAGCCTGCGGAGTCAGCGTTCCCTTGGTTATTAAGTAAAAGTTCTTCAGCTACCAGTTGCGGGAGATGAGTGTCAAGAAGCTTCAAATTAAAAGGTGTGGAATTAGCAAGGGATCCAGCCACGTAGTGCGCAGCTAGCACCGGAAGAACAATTGATATCGATTTCATTTCCCAAGCTTTATTTGTGTGCGTAGATCAGCCAAATGCGTATTATGTTAACAAGAAATCTGAAAAATTCAAATTCGTCGTGCCGAGTTTGCCCGAAAATCAATGATACAATATGGAAGGCGAGATACAGATATGAGATTGAAGAGTTTGGCTTCCCCGCGACTCGAAATGAACTCTTGACTAATTGTGAGCCACGGTGCGAACATATATTTCTGATGCTATTTGAATACTTTTCGAATCATTTGGTCTGTAATATTTTTCATTTTTTTTAAAAAAAATAATTTATGTTTTGATGGCTTCAATGACCATCAAGTAAACTAATCAAACGCCTAGACCAGGGAAAAAGTCCTTGATCCATGGGGCTAAAGGAAAGGTGCGAAATCAAGAGCTTTGCGTATTTCGCAAGAGCACCATTGAGGATCACTTCCTAGTGCAAGCCCTTTTCATTGCTGGTTAATACAATACTGCTTTGCGTTCCACATATCAATTGATTTTTACTACAAGAATGGCAGAGTCTCAGGTTGATGCCTTGAAAACCCCGGCTTTGGCTGATGATGGGTTCCATAACCTGTCTACACTTGTAAAGCCGGAAGAACCGAAAAAAGTTACTGCTTTACTAGTTGCGCAGTCGCTCGAGGCAAAAGTTCACGAGTTAAAACACTGTGCGGATATAGAGGAAAAAGCATTGACACTGAAATTAGCTAAAATGGCCAGTTCAATAGATGACATTCTAGAAAAACTCAAGGCATGAGAGGCTATCTCCTGAGCTTTGGAAGGCGAGGGTACTTGAGATGTGACTTTGTATAACACAGTTCAAAGAACGAAACCGGATGTTTTATAGAATATGCCCCCTTTTCCTATGGCTCATACTAAATGATCCAAGAGATTTTCTTGTACAATATGGCCAGCGGAGTCCGAAGGTCTTCATTTCATTATATCATATCGGTGGAAGACATTTTTCATTTGTTGTATCTTTACGGATTTGGAATACAAGTTCTGTTGATGTATCGGGCCAAAGAATGAGGGGAACATCTTACGGGGATCATCTCGACATGAGCGACTAACTTCTTCCACAAGTTGGCGAATGTGTCCATCTACTCGACACTTTGTCCTCTCATATTTAACGCTCATTTCTTTCACGATAATCACTATGTGGCACAACAATTCAAATCCTCGATTTGCCTTTTTACATCCTCTTTTGAATTCCAAGAAGTGCGTTGGAAATCATTGTGACACCTGCTGAGTCATATTCTTCTGAAAATGGTGGAATGATCCAATGTAAAGTTATAACCAAGCTACTTTCATGCAAATTATCAGCGTGTCACTCGAATCAACCCACTAAATCAAGGCACTTGCGTACGTACACTTTCAGTAAAATCGTGATAACAAGACACTTTTGCGAGACACTTGAGGAAGGGAGTCTAGATGGCCCTGAAATCTTGAATCAATTTGGCCCGGGAACCCGACTGTTTTAGAAAGCGAAGTGGGTTTTACTTGAGTTGGTTCAAACACCTCAACGGTATTAACTTGGGCGTTTTGAAGCCTTCTTTCGCTAGATATATGAGAATGAAGAAATCATAGCACAAGGAAGAAGGAAGAAGCAAGATACAAAAGATGATGTATATCAGTTTTTTTCAAAGTCCCGACTGTTTGTATTTTCTCAAGTTGTACTTCCTTCATAGATGCGCTCCGCGATGTCTACCCCAGTTCAGCCTTCACATCTCACTGCAATCAAACTCAGAAGAGATCCCAGTATGGGTGAAAAAAGATCTAAAAACCAGATTCGTCGAGAACGACAGAAGCTACGAAAGCTTGCCGAAATTGAAGGGAAATCTCAAGCTGATACGACGCAAAACACAGACAAGGCGTCGGTAAACTTTGAAAAGGCACTACCGATAGGTGCTGCATCACTGAAAGAGAGTAAACCCGATCAAGGGCCCAAGGAGAAAAAAACACCGCCGAGTGATGACATCAAACCATTTGAGGCTGATGGCGTAGTTGGTGATGTGAGTTCTAATAATGAAAAGAATGATGTCTCAAAGGGAGACTCACACCAGGATGGCTTGATCCCAACATCATCCTCCAACACAACATCCAAACAGGTGGATGCCATTCTTCCTGGAGGTAAACCGCCCAAGACAAAAGGAGAAACAGGTGAACTGAACTCAAATGTTGTGTCAGCATATAAAGATGTCAGCGAAGAACTGCCCGTTGTAACAAGTTCATCTGCAATTGAATCTCCGCAGTCAACCGCCGACAATAAGAAGGAAATACAACTCATTCAAGCGCCAGCTAAAATCGTATACTCATTAGATGACGGCGAGACTGAACCCGCAGCAAAATTCGGTGACGATGTCACAATCTCTCACGATACAATCGCACGGAACAAGTCTGATGGAATAGATAATGGTGGCGGATATGAGCCGCCAAAGAAAGAAAATTTGATGAAAGTCCTCTCGACACTTAAAGACAATCCTGACCCATCGAAAGAATCGGAGATAGGCTCTGACTCTGAAAGTGACATTGGCTTGTTTTCACAATACGCCAGCATCTTTCACAAATTTCAGACTCCGAAAAGTTTACGACAGAATCAGGTGGTGACTTATACGCCTCCGGAGTACTCTTCTTCAGATCCAAGCTCCTCTGATGATAGTGACGTCGACGATTCCACCGAAAAACGGCTTTCAAAACGTCAGAAACGGCTTCGTGAGAAGATTCCTATCTCTGTCCTCAAGGCTTCCACTAGCAAACCTCAAGCCGTCGAGTGGTATGATGCCGATGCCCCTGATCCGTATCTAGCGGTTCACATGAAAACAGTGATGAATCACGTGAGAGTGCCACTGCATTGGCAGCAGAAAAAGGAGTATCTATCCTCAAAACGAGGGGTTGAACGGACGCCTTTCCAGCTACCCAAGTTCATCGAAAACACTGGAATCTCCGAGATGCGTAATCACGACCCAGACTCTTTGAAAAAACTGCAGCGGGATCGTGTTCAGCCTAAAATGGGTAGACTTGACATCGATTACCAAAAGTTACACGACGCATTTTTCAAACACCAGACTAAACCAAAAGTGCTACCATTTGGAGAACTTTATAGCGAAGGCAGAGAGAAGCTTGACCAGCAAACAGACGACATTTCCCATATGCGGCCCGGGAAAATTTCAAAAACTTTGAGGCTAGCCGTGGGCATGTCGGAGAACGAAAGAACACCTCCCCCGTGGATCACCGTGATGCAGCAAATGGGCAAGCCGCCGTCATATCTGAACTTGCTTATCCCGGGATTGGACACTGAATACACTAATTCGGGTTATCGTATTCAATTTGCTGACCAGGCGCCATCACTCGATTTGCTGCGCGAGACTTGGGGTAAACTTGAAGAAGGGGAAGAGTCTGAGGCTGAGCTGGATGAACTGGAATCTGACCTGGACGAGAAAACTGAGCCAGTCGAAGTCGAAGAAACGAACGCAAAAGAAGTTCAACAAACGGATGTCTTGCTCGATGAGAATAGACCAGAGAGAGTGGAGATTTCGGAGTACTCTAGAATCAAGACAAATCTGCAAGTTGCTTCTGATTCTATCGCAGCAGGCCTGGGAGAATTGTACACGGTCTTGAAGGAAAAATCTACTGAGTCTTCTGGCGCTCTCGTTGGCGGCAAGCAACGGTATGAAATGGACGGGGAGCGGGAAAGCGTAGACAGGAAGAAAAATCTCGAGAAGCAGAGATCTCAATCCGAAGATAGTAAGGAGTTTAAATTTTAGCAAGATAGATTTCATGTATCATATACTGTTTTGTCAATTCACGCGATCACGAATCAAACGGAAAAGGATAGCTGGGGTCGAAGGTGTCAAACGGATTCAAGTAGCGAATGATGTCCTCGTCAATTTCCTTGAACATATCTCGAAAAGAGAAGTTCGTATCGTTTGTAACTGAAAAATCGTGAGCGAAGTGTGGATCTGATGCCTCCTTCTCTGTTATCTGTGCCTCTTTATGTTCAGAGACGACCAGCTTTCGACGTGGCCCACTCGAATCAAAACCATGGACCAGTATATGAGGGTCTGTCAACTTTTCGGGCTCTTGGCCCTTGCTCATGTTAGTAAGTCTTATATAATCAACACTGTGGGATGGATGTGTTGGCCGATGTGGATCGTTGTCCATGACTACCTGCACCCAGCGGCCAATCCGATCCAAAATGGTCGAGAAGCGCTTGCTGACTCTATGGTCCATAGTGGCGTCAGCTGATCGGAGCACACGGGAAACCTCGTGGTAAAGCGGTTGCAAACGGAACAGTAAACGATGGATGTCTGGAAAATATTGCATCAGAACATCCGATTTCAATAGCACCATGAGCCGGATCAAAGAGATCAATGCTGTGAGCGCACGATAGTAAAACATCGTCGGGTGGACTACATTGCGGTAACTGCACGCTTCAATAAAACAGTCGAGGATGCGTTCGCATACCTGGCCAAAACGCACGATGTGCAGAGTTACCATTATCCGGTCAAGATCTGGAAAATACCGCTCGTGGGCCTGGAACTCGAGGTCTGCGGTCAAGTGGTTTATCAGCCAACTAACAGCGTGGTCGTGAATCATCATCACAAGATGATAATATGTGAAAAGCAAGAAGTATCTTTCTCCCGGTTGTACCGCTGCCTCCTCCCCCGACGGATTCCCCAAAACACCAGATTCCTCAATCAACAGTGTTAGATGGGCTTCGCGCAAATCAAGTTCCGCTGAAAGTTTTTTGAATTTCTGAGAATGCTCACGTGGTCGGCCCGGATCGAGACTCGAAAGACCACCAAGTTCCTGTTCAGAGGTGAGTAAGTTGATCAGTCCCCCATTAGCATCAAAGTACCCCGTAAGCTGCTCACCCATGTGCACAACACGCGTGCAAAAACACAAAAAATTGTCCGTTTGAGAGAGCACCGCCACAGCAGCTTCGTGTTTCGGCAGCCACGCAGGGAGCGCAAATCGAGGAAGCGCGAAGTATAAGAGGCCGTAGCAACAATAAACGGCCACGAACGCCCGAAGACTGTTTGTCTGGCTTTCGTCACGTGGGCCCGCCAGAACTGTGCCTCCGAAGTTGCCGGCGTCCATGCACATGGCGACGCTGTAAGCCGTGACTAAGTCTATGTGAGGCTTGTACTGGTGCGCATGTGACAGTGGCATGCCCCACAGCGACAAAATAATGCAAGCGTAAACAAGATGGAACGTGAAACCGGACGCCTCAATGTACACTGTATTGGCGATGGCCTGGTTGAGAATATCGAGAAGCTCGGAGCCAATGCGTTGATTATTGCTTTGGTTGTCAGGTACTCTGTTGAAGGTTTCCTGTAACGGCCCGTGACTCTCCAGAATCGACCTCGCTTTCAGATAAAGGTACTCTCTTGGTTCTTCTCTCATCCAACCCGTGTCTTCTTCGCTGAAAGATCGCCCGCTAATAGTAGTTACGTATAGGCACGCAAGTACGAGCAAAGGGCTTTCTTCGAGTGCAGTATTGAAGTCATGGAGCAGACGCGGAAGCGTGATAATGGGAAATGTGGCTGCCATGGTGTTGTGGAAAAAGCTATACCGGGCACGGGCCTCCGCATCGGGTAAGTGTTTGGCGATGTATGTACGGATTGCGGCAGGTGTCACGTCATCCAGGCTATATGCCTTGGCTCTCGAAACGGTTGATACCAGCTTTGATCGTGTCCCGTGTGAATAAACGTCTCCTCGCTCTGTGTGGCGTCCGCTATTTCGTATAGGGTCCGTCTCGAAATTGTCATTTGCATATTCAGGAGCATTAGCTCCGAACATATTCCTCGTTCCTTGAATAAAATGCTGGCTTCGTAGTTGAATCCGCGCGGCCGTCTCAATTATAGCCCTGGCCGTGGCCAGATTATGCTTACTTTGAGCCATCCTGTCCGAGTGACTGCCATCTTCTTCGCCGTTTCCTAGTCCGGTGACCGTTTGACTGATCTTCTGGCTTGCCCTTTCATGAAATCCCTGACCAGCCTCATGGTCACTTCCATTCTCAAGTTGGCTATCATTTCCGTTCGTTTGAACCCCATTCATCCCGCCCTTCCCCGTGCCGTTCACATAATCATGACCGTGGCCAACACCCACAACATTGCCGTTTGCTGTACCCAACATGTTGCCATCTCCCTTGCGATCCCCATCCCCATTTCTCGCTGGCATCCGCTGAAACTCGCGCTCAGCCTCTTCCAAAAGACGTGACACCTTCTCTAAAACCTGCTGTTCCGTTCTTACTGGAAGTTTTATTTGACGCCGTTTGGCCAGCCTGGCTGTCGGGTCCTCATCAACCGAACACGGAAGATTCGAAGCAATGCATCGCTCACAGGATCGGTGGTCTGGATCCCCGTAGACACATCTGCTTTTCAAGCGGTGGCAGCGAGCGCATGCACGCGCGACTCTCCAGCGCAGACTGAACTCGGAGTCTAGGGATTTTTTCGCACGCGGAAGCGACATGTTGTGATGTAGTGCTTTCTTTCTGGTGAGTATTTGAAATTCTTCACTGAGATGTGAGAGCCCACGTAGAGATTTCGTTGATGTCTGGTAGGGCGTGTAAGCATGGTAAATACGCTTAGCATGCAACGGTTCAACGGCCCCAAGGCTCATAATTATTTTTTGTGTATTTTTAGTAAATTTTAATAAATTTTAGTAATTTGAAAAGAGAGAATAAGTCTGTAAACAAAATTTAGATAATTGTTTGTGGAAGCGAAAGAATATAGTTTCATTCTTATAGGTGATTTTATGAAGCTCGTAGTTTAAACAGTCGCACGCGCTGGGTCAGCCCGCAGAAGTGACTACAGCAATTCTAATTTTGCTCTTGTTCTTTCATTCGCAGAGTTGCGCTCAGTGAGGCGCCGGTGGGGACCGACGGGTTCAAAGCAGCGCTTTAAAATATACATAGGTAAGTAGTTTGGTAGGGTACGGCGAATCCGTACATGCAGGTGGAGATAGTGTGGTGAATAGGTTTTGGCTTAGGCAATGCTGACCTCGGGCTTTGGGTCCTTGATTTTGTCGATCTTGGCGCCAAACGACGACACGCATTTGGCCATCGTAGGCGAGGATCTCAGGATCACATCGGTGAAGTAGAAGTTGTCTATTGGGTTTTTCAAAGCAACGCCCGACACCTTCACGTTCTGGTGTCTGCTGATGATGTCCTTGAGACCAATGCTGGTCACCTCGGAACTGGCTGCTTCCACCACATCGTGTCTTACAAAGTGTGGCGCCACTTGACCCAACCGCTCTCTAACACCGTATAAGTCGTCGTAGGGCAATGTCTCACCCAAGTATTCCGACAACACACGCACAATCTTCCAGTCCTCACGAGCCGCACCTGGAGCGTTGGTGGCGGCCCTTGTCACCTGTGTCCGGCCCTCTGTATTCACGTAGGTAGCAGACTTTTCGGTATAAGCTGCACCTGGCAATATGACATCGGCCAAAGACGCGCCAACGTCACCATGGTGGCCTTGATAAACGACAAATGCATCCTTTGGAATCGAACCCTTTGCGATTTCGTCAGCGCCAAGCAAGTAGACAAACTTGGCTTTTGTCAGAGAGACCAGCTGTGTCTGGAATCCGAGGTCTAAAGCGCCCGCACGTGCTGCTTCACGGTGCAACAAGTTGACACCATTCCAAGATTCCGTGTTGAAATTTGCATTCTTCGCCGCAAATTCAGCAACAATCCTGTGCACCGCGGTAGAATCTTCAGAGTCGGCCACTCCCGAGCCAACAATTATCAATGGGTTCTTCGCAGCTGCCAATTTCTTTCCGTACGCGCCCTTCAATGCTGCCTGCAAGTCCTTGGCGCTGGCGCCTAGTTTCTTGAAGTCAAAGGTTGACTCAAAGTCTTGACCTACATGGGCAATCTCCAATTGCGACCGGAGCCACACCTTCCGGATACGGGCGTTAAGTACAGCGGCTTCATGTCTTGGGTTTGTGCCCACGAGCAATATTTGGTCTGCATCCTCAATGCCATCGATCGTGGAGTTGAAAAGGTAGTTCAGGCGTACATCGACACCATAAGCATCTGAAGCCTGTTTGACGTCTGTAGTAGTATTCTCGGAGCCCAATCTGTTGGTCAAGTCTTTCAACGCGACCATCGCCTCGGCATCGGCTAAGGCGCCTGCTACGGCCTGAAACTCGTCGCCTTGCGGCTGAATCTTCTTGAAAGCGGCAGTTACAACAGAAAGAGCCTCATCCCACGTAGAGGTACGAAACTCATCGCCGTTCCTGATCAAGGGCACAGTCAAGCGCTGAGTCTTCAAAGCATCGCACGCAAACCGCGACTTGTCAGAGATCCACTCCTCGTTTACCTCGTCGTTCAAGCGAGGCATCACCCGCATAACTTCGATACCACGGGCATCAACTCTGATGTTGGAGCCGACAGCATCCATGACGTCAATAGTCTCTGTACGTTTCAACTCCCATGGACGTGCACGGAATGCGTATGGCTTCAGCGTCAATGCACCGACGGGACACAAGTCGATGACATTACCCAGCATCTCGGAGTTTATGTTGCGCTCGATGTAAGTCCCGATTTGCATATCATTTCCTCTTCCGGCAGTTCCCAACTCGGGTGCGCCCGCGACATCATTCATGAACCGCACACATCTTGTGCAGTGGATACAACGGTTCATCAGAGTCTTAACTAAAGGACCAATCGCCTTGTTCTCAACGGCACGCTTACCCATGACCTCTGTGAAACGGCCACGGTCAGATCCATAACGTTGCAGCTGCTCCTGCAAGTCACACTCACCTCCCTGATCACACACAGGGCAGTCCAACGGGTGATTCTCCAACAACATTTCCGTAACACCCTCACGGGCCTTGTGGACACGCTCGGAGTTGGTGTGCACCACCATGCCGTTTTGCACGGGCATCGCACACGACGCAATCAATTTGGGCATGCGCTCGACATCAACAAGGCACATACGACAGTTTCCTGCAATGGCCAATTTGTCGTGGTAACAGTATCTTGGAATGACCACACCAGCTTTATCGGCGGCCTGGATGATGGAAGATCCGGCTTCAATTTGTACGGTTTTCCCATCCACGGTCACCAGTACCTCGTTGAAAGATCTGAGACTACTGCTCAAGAGACGTCTCGCCGGTGACGGCGTCATGCGTAAAGTTCTGGACAACATTGAAAAGTCGTTTAGGTGTGAAAAAAGTGGAAAGTGTAATCAAATGGAAAGTGACTGTAAAAGTGAGTCTCGGCGGCTATTCGCTAACTCTGGAGTGCTTCTGTGACGAGTTGAGAAAGTTCCAAGTAGTTCAGGATTGTGTATGAAAGCAGAATTGCAGAGTTGACAAGACTGATTGGATGCTTTCAGAATTGATGACTTCAACTGTCTCTCTTATAAAGTCCAGGATGCTTTAGTGAGTGTGACAGCAAGACGAATCAAGGCTTTGGAAGTATCTGTAAATTCAAGCAACGATTGATACCACAAATAAAAGCGTCTTGATAAATTAAAAGTTTATTTTTTGTTGGTTTCCTTGTGGCCTGCAAAAAAATGGCTTGCGTTGTTCTCAAAATTTTCTCAATTGGCTCGTTCCGACCCACGCTCTGTTGCACTGTGCGTCTGTTTTTTTTAGTAAATGAGAATCATTCACCGCTGATAGGCTGGCGTGAGTATGGTCACGTGATTTTCAGTGTGGAGGCCGGCGTGTGCCATATTTACGAACTTGGGCCTGGCCTTTCTCACCCAATCCTTAGTCATGATGTAGAACGAAGAAATCTTGCTAGAAATGAAGACCAAAATGAGAATGTTTTTTAGAAAATTCTCATTTTGTTTTTTCGTTGAATCAAGTTGCCGTTTCACAAAAATTATCGTATTAACAAGTGGATTGGCGAGATCGTGCACACAGGGTAACATTTGAATAGGATATATACTTCGGAAGCTAATCTTTGATATGACATTAAAAGGTCAGATCTTTTGTATCGATATTTTGAGGCCCTTATCTAAGTAAAGAGAAGAAATGGAAAATGTTAGGGGACGCTTTACTTCGTCAACTTCCAGTACCATGTGGCTCATTCAAGTGTACGCGTAGCGCTCACTTGGTGCAAGATGTTGTGCTGCACACTTGAGGAAGTATGGTATTGAGCTCTCTTTTGCAAGGAATAAATTCAAAAAGTCTTCGCATACTTTCGATACGTGGTGATGAATGCCCTAACACATTATTGTCAGTGAATGATGGTTTCACACCACTCATCAATGCTAAGTAATTCCCCAAAGACTTCAAATATCAAGCATGCGCCATTGATAACTAAACTTCGGAGTTCGACAAAATTTGAATGTAGTCAAATGAAGCCAACCATTGAGCCAGTATCTTACGATCAGTCGTGGGGCTAAGGGCACGCAAGGGTTCGTGGTTAAACAATGCTTCTTTTTCATCTTCCTCTCGCAGTTTCATGCCAAAAATGTCCGAAGATTTATGATTCCCCATGTAAAATGACGAAATTTTCTGGAAAGCCATTCACTTTCCACGCAGGGTGTACTTCACCTAACAGACCTCGAAAGAACTCTGACAAGCACAGCGATGACATTGAATCTCAGGAAATTCAAGTCTGATTTTCCTGGTCAGGGCCGCTGATAAAAAAGAATATAACCAAAGGTGGAACAATGTACATCCAGTTTCTCTGCACCCACGAACGGGTATCATCCTCCACTATTTCCTCTGATTCAGCTTCAATCTCGACTTCTTCCCCGTTCTCATTCACAACTACTTTCTTTGTTAGAACTCTTCTTGTTTGTTGCTGTTTCTGCTGCTGCTGTTGCTCTTTATAAAACGGTTCTAGATTGGGACGGGAAGCTTCGGTTATGTTGACTACCAGACTCTCGAACTCCCCCGGGGCTTCCGATCGTTTGAAGGAAAGGCTTACCACTTTCCCCTCTGAATTTAAAAATACCTCGAAAATGCCACCAAATTTCTCGAAATTGCTGGCACTGATTTCTTGATAAGAGAAACATTCGCCAGCTTCCTGTATGTCACGTGTACATATTGAAAATGCACCCTCAGGTGGATTATCAGCAAGGCTTGGTTTGAAAGCAGAGGTTTGAGTCTCGGAGTCGTACGTGAGTATTCCGAGGTTTCGTTCTTGGTCAGTATAGAGATCCCGAGTATAGATTGAAATCTCTTTTAGTGCGGTCACCAGCAAGGTATACCACAATAGGGCAAGCAACATCTTGATAGAGAAGAAATTATGCAAAATTATAGGCACGAAATGTGAGAAGAAATTGGAATATAGCACTCACCAATATTTGATTTCAATGGCGGTCTCGGATTCTTTTAGAACTTCTGGCTGATATCTACCCAGAATAAATTTGCCCAAGCCCGGGCATCAATGCAACTCTATGCCTCACCGCGCGTCGCGCTACCATGACTGACCGTAAAATAAACATCGTCCATTTGATCTTGACTATGAAAATAATTTCGAGCAAGTCATTAATCAAGAAGATCATACGCAATTGAATCTCGCTGGGCATCAAGTAATCGTTCATTTCACTATCCGAGAATTGCGCTGAGTCATATTTTTTATGCTGCGATCGATATTTTTTCGTCGGCGGCTTGCTAGTCTCAGAGAAGTGCAATCCTGTCAGGATTATCTAGACTACTGCCGTCTTAAAGGCACTTCTTTAGATGCGGCCGTATTTAAAGGGACCCTTTATGAGCTTACCGTGAAAAGCGTTCTAGAAAAATCGCTCAATTTTCATAGTTTGACCCGTGTAGGAGGTGCGGGGGATAACGGCCTAGATCTCTTCGGCCGATGGGATCTTTCGAAGTATCAGGGAGTTTCTGACACTGAAACTTTGCCGAAGACATCATCCACCTCACTTCTCCTGATGTGTAAGCCATACTCGACTCTCAAAAGCGCCTTGGATCTTCTGCAAGATGTTGTTGTCTTAGTACAATGTAAGAACCATCGACTGAAAATCAAGGCTGCTACTGTACGTGAGCTCGCGGGGATCCGCGAGTTCCACATTAATATGAGATCAAAAGCCGACAAAAGAAAAACATTCATGGTGTTGGTTTCGCCTTTGCCGGTGACCAAACAAGCCATATCTCAAATGGACACCAGTGATGTTCCAATGCTCCATGCGCAGATCACTGCTCTTGAACCAGTTATTCCAGGGGATTCAGAAGCTTACGACTTACAAAAATGGAGCGGTGGCGTCTTGGGACCTGTTTATTTGAATTTTGCGTCTCGAACACTACTCACTGGGCTCAGTGTGGAGCGCAAACTTGGCGAAGTCGCACGATGATGAATTCTCTTGCCCTTAATTTTTGTGAATCGTTCGCTTTGTGATCGATAGTTTACAGATTCTACACCTTTCCTCAAACAATCCAGTTGTTTATTTTTTCAAAACACAAACATCCTAGCTAAAACAAACAAACTAGCTAAAATCAACAGCAGAGGTCGTCAAGACCAGAACTTCACCGAAAGTAGCTTACTTGTTGGGCTTGATGGCAAAGCGCGAGTTCTTCTTCATGAGAGGCTTGTCCACGGTACCGTTCTTGTGGGCACCCAAAAATGTTGGGTTGTTCAAGAACTGCTTGATCTGCTGGTCATATGAAACACCCTGGGCGTTTTTGTTCGCCTCCGCCGACGAAGCGTCCCACAACGAAATACCACCGAAGTTTCTGTCGTTCAAGATGTTGCTGTCGACCTTCTGCTTGACCTCATTGATGTCGGCGTACCCCGAAGTTGCTGAGTTACGGTTACCGGGCAATCCAATATAAACGGAAATGTCGGGGTTAGGAGAAATGGCGGTGGCAAAGTTGTTCCAGTCGGTTTGGTAGTTAAAATGCGCGCCATCAAGGTCACACCAGTCGTCGTAGAACTTGACAAACACAGCACTCAATGGCACCTCCTTCAACACATCTCCCATGTTCCTGTCTGGGTAGTAGCACAGAGGTGAGGCCGTGAGGTAGAATGGGTCAGTCAGCGCTTCATACAAGGTGTTCAACTCCTCAGCAAGAGCAACGTAACCTTCGGTACCCTTAGTCATACTCAAGTCAAAACCATTAACCACCACGCTGTCAAATGGGCGGTCTTGGGTATGGCCAGGACCAAACGTGTCGTACAAGACATGGGCAAATTCCTTGGCCTCGTCGTCGTCGTTGAACCCGTAGTCGCCCTTGGCTCCTCCCAACGAAAGAAGAACGGTTTTGCCGTTACGCTGGCAGTATCTGATGTCCTCAGCGATGTCAGGGCAGTGAAGCAATCCACTGGCAAATGTGGTGTAGCATTGCTGGCCAAAGTCAAGCTTCATGTGAGGGAAGTTGGCGATGTAAGACAACACAACAGTGTCAACACGGTCGCAAGTGTGTCTCAATCTTTGCTCGCCACCACCAATATTTTGACCCCAATAGGCAACGACACCTTTTGGTGGTTCAGCTCTCGCTGCAGCCACCTCCCCGGCGAAAAGTGCAGCCAAACAAACTAAGGCGTTAAACAACATTGCAGAAAGTTGATAATAGAGGGATCAGTGAAGCTATAGAGTCCAAGTCGAATAGCAGAGTGAAGTCAATTCAGTACTGCTCGAGCTGTGTCCGATGTGATCTACCGAAAGAAAAATCAGAAGTTTCTCTTCGGCATGTGCCATTCTTATAAGATTCGAGCGGATCAAGTTTGGCGGGGAACTATCGAGGTGGAGAGATTGGTAAATCGCTCATGATGTGAAAAATTTTCGGACGTATGAGAATCGTTCGTCGAAAACAGATGATACCCCGCTGCAACGGCCGATGCATTCCACTTACCACTGGACCGTCGGCCCTGTGTACAACAGGCATAGTTGTGGATTCTATGCAAGGTTTCTTAATGAGCGAGCCTCTCAATTCTTTCGTTTAAGGCAGTTAGAGCGAGAGTGCGACGAGCGATATTGGTGACTACAATACGGAAGGTGGAGAAGGGTAAGGAGCGTTCACGACACTCTGTCTAGTCCATGCACGCGCCAGCTTCTGTTCAGTCACAACATTGTGACACAAGCAAAACGTTTCAAAATTCTTATTTGTTACGGAAGTGCGTATCCGTAAACCTTCATGATGACTTGCTCCCTTGCCAACGCCTCGTCTTGTTGTCTCCTAAGTCACCGACACGTTTTGGGGATTCGCGTCTCAGACAAGGAGGACCGAGTTCGAGATTCATGCTGAGACTCCTGTTCATTCGAAGAGTGCCCCAAGCTGGATGTGACCACAATGCTGAAATTGCTCTGTTGCATTTTTCGACTCGAGGAGTGCTCGCTGAAAAACCCTCCTTCTCGATTTTTTGGCATTCGCTCAAACGTTTTGCAGATAATGATCGAATCAGGAATTTCCAACTCGAGTTTTTTGTATTCACTTTACGTGCGTTAAAAACGCATTGTGCTTTCTATATTGCGCTCATTCCTCATTCCCCCTTCTGAGCTATTCGCGATTTCCACAAGAGTTGATGTTCGTCTGGCCAGATATGCATCTTGGCGAGGCTGGCTAGCATGTGCATGTACAGATTCCAGTATTTTGCGCGATTTCTCGTAAAGCAACTGGAGGGGTGGAGACTGTAACAGAGAGAAGCAGATGAGAAGCAAACGTGCATCCGATCTGCAATTGACTTCCTTTGTGGAAGATGGATGTTTCATTTTGAGACAATGGGGCGATAACTTCGCAGAAATAGGCTATTCTGTCGTCGGTTTTAGTCTTTACAATAGGTTTTATTAGGAACTGAATTGGGTATCAAAAAACATGGAAAACAGGGGACGGAAAAATTCAATGCGTCTACTGACAGCCCAAATAATGCTTGAGCTGCTGGTCGTACGTGTTGCCTTGAGCGTCTAGGTTTCCTTCCAGGGACGAAACATCCCACAACATGAATCCACCAAATTTGTCGTAGCTCAAAATCTCAGGTCCAACCGCTCTTTTCACCTGGTCTATGTCGACATAACCACTGCCAGCAGATGCCAGACTACCGGGTAACCCGATGAACATAAGAATGTCTTTATTGACGGACTGATTCTCTGCCCAGTTCTTCCAGCTGGTCATGAAGTTGAAATCTGCGCCCTTGTCGAGGTTGCAGTAATTATTGTAAAACTGGATAAACACTGCGCTGAGGTGCACTTTGTCTAAGACCTCGCCCAAAACGGCATCGGGGTAAAAGCATTGTGGTGTTGCTGTCAAAAAATATGGATAGTCCACATTCTGGTGCAACCTGTTCAATTCCTCGGCGAATGCTGCATACCCTGCTCTCCCTGCCTCCATGTCAAGATCATAACCATTGACAATGGCGTCTCCAAATGGTCTCTCCTTGGCGTTTCCTGGACCAAAAGTGTCATACATAACCTGTGCAAAGTCCTTGGCCTCCTCGTCATTCTGAAACCCATATGCACCAGAGGCCCCTCCCAACGAAAGAAGCACTAATTTGCCTTTATCTTGGCAGTACTTTATATCCTCGCCGATGGCAGGACAATTAAGCAAGCCGCTGGGGAAAGTGTCCCCGCACATATTAGAAAAGTTTACCTTCAATTTGGGAAAGCCATTGACAAAGGCCACAACAAGGATATCAACGGAATCCTTGTCACAGTAATGTCTCAATTCCCGTTGATTCCCACCGGCATTTTGGCCCCAGTAAACCACCATTCCATGGGACTGGCTGCCGGTATCAGTTTGGGCTAGCACGGCATTGAAGAAGACAGTCAAAAGGCAAAACAAAGAGGACGTCAACATTTGGAGTATTCGAGGGGTTCAAAACGGCTTGATCTATGGACGAAAGTGCGGGAATAGCACGTGGACGCTGATTATTATAGGATAGAATTATATGAAACGAATGTCTTGGTCTGATGTTAAAGGAATGCGTTTGTTGTTTGCTTGGATTATGAATCTCGAACAGACCGTGCGGAGTTGCCCGGACTTTAAGTCTCTTGAACTTTCCGTGCCAAGGATAGTAGGTTGAGTAAAAAATAAGCCAGGTTTCGATTTACGGTCGCGAAACCAGCGTCATTTGAAATTTTAGACTAAGTTGCATTGATTGTGTTACCCAATCGATGACATTCCAAACGACTTTCGGATTGGGAGCCAGCACACCTGGTTGTGTAGCCATTGTTCACTCGTAAGGCGATTGCAAAATTCGCTGCAGCAAAGCGCGGTAGACAGGAAAAGTCTTGGTAAAAAGACGCGCCACAGTATGCCAGCATTGTTGAGAACCACCATGAAAATGGCGGCCCCAAATGTTGAATTTAGGCCTGTCGAATTCAAAATCTGCAAGATTTCAAATGAAAGAAAAATTGAAGATTTGAGGATTTTACCTCTTACTTGTAAACGGGCCGCAAATTTGCGTTTTTGAGGGCTAGAAGTCAAAATTCTGAGAGCTTTCTCCTTCTGAGGCGTTTATCTGAGATATCCAGACTCAATCTGGAGAAATAAGGAAGTAAAGTATGAAATGCGTCTCGCGGCATCGTTCATGGGTATGTTCCCCATTTTGACGTTTAGCATTGTGTGTTTTGTTAAGTGTGGTGCGCAATACCAAAGATTTTCCAGGACGGCCGAGACACGGGCAAGCCTTGTGTTTATTTGACTTGCAACTCGTTTCAGTCTAAGTTCATTTTTTTTTAGATCTACGTATTCAGGGTATCTCGGAAGCTGTCTGTATAACAAGTTGTCGCGCTGTCTGATTAGAAACGGTGTAAATTTTCAGAGGATAGATTTACAAACATTGCGTGAAGGGATCATCGGGAAGTTGTTCATTATTCTTGATCTTGCAAATGGGTGACAAGGTCTTTATTCCAGATTGAAATTTTCTGATCAACTGAGGCTTTTCTTACGCCTGGTGTTGCAACAATTGTTTTGTGTGAGTGGCGCGCGTTCCAAGGCAGTAATAGACTGCAAACCTTTCTAGTAAATGTTTTAAGTCTGAACCCCACGGCGAGATTACCTTGACATTCGAAAATTGAACTAAGAAAAATTTGAGCTTTTGAAGGTTTTTTCATATCATATTAACAAACTGTTCATGTAGCCGCTGTAAATCGTTTTCTTAATATCTTCATGGGTTAAAGAATATTAATTTTTTGAATAAGTTGAGTTACAGATACATGATTTCCTTTCGGTTTCCGAGGGTAGAGTATTTTACCCTCATTCAAAAAGAGAGCCTGAAAATTTCAAGAAATTGTAAGCAAATTAATATAATAGAGTATGCTCAGGAATTGTCACGATGAAACTGACAAAAGTACACGCTGTTGCATAAAATGCTTTATTTTTGCTTACGTGTCGGTTAAGGGTGGGGAAGCGGCGAACACGGAGAATGCTCAACCTTCCCTAAAGATGTGATCATTATTAGCTCACAATTGTTAAGACATATTGTTTGAAAATATTATTTTCCAGCAGAAAGAAGATTCAGCGCAAAAAGAGAGCTACCCAAAATTCGAGCAGAGAATGCTCTTTCATTATTTTTTCGGCTGCTCGTTTCAGACTAAAGCTCACTCTGATGCACGATTAGAATTTTCAGGCACTGCAAGCTCAGAAAATTCTTCTAGATTCTTTTCACGAGTTCAAAATGGTAGGAATTTTATTAAAAATGTCATTTTCTCCTAAACATCTCAAATTGACCCTTCCTCATGCGGAAACGGGAATATGTCGCTGGTTCCGCCTGCTTTGAGACTGTAACCAGGTGCAATGTACAGGAAATACAAATGGCGTGTATTTTTAGTGGAGCGGGAAGGTGAAAGAAAAATTCGTCAATATGATCTAGAATTTTCGATTAGTCGCCAGTTTCGCTTTCGAAAAAGAATCAATTTCTTGGTACGCTTGCTTCGAAACCTGCTGTTAAATTTTGGATGTGAGGAGATATGTGACAGCAAACATTGCCTTGGAATTTTATCCAAGCGACTCTTCAAAATTTGAGAAACATCCCTAGAATTTGTTCTTGATATATACATACATGCATCTGACCAGTAAAAATCCAGACATGAGCCTGGCGATTATTGCTACGAAATAAGTGCCAGAAAATACGTTTGATATGAGCTGAAATTACCTCGCAACAAAAAGAAGCTCGCAAACTAATAGGGACTGTACTATAAGAGGGTAGTATCCAAAAAATGTGAAATTTCGACAAAGAAAATTCACTCAAAGTCTCTCTAGACTAAAATCGATTATTCAAAACAACATTGAGGTGAATAGACTTGTACTCTCATTGTGTTATGTCACCTAGAACCTATGGTTAAACCAATTTTCTCCTGCAACGAACGACTACCTCGAAAAAAAGTGTAATTTTTCTTTTGTTCGAATGGATTAGGAGGGCAGATGACAATGTCCAAAAACCGAATCAAAAAAACGAACAAACTCCCAACTCCAAAGGCGATCAGACAGCAAATATCAGCTCAGACAAGCGGATGAGCCAGGCCATCACTCTCAGTATATATTGTTTAAGATCGATCTTAAAATCAATTAAATCCGATCTCAAATAAACAACCTATTGCCTCTGGGCTTTTCAAAGCATTTTATGGGTCAAGAGAAAAATCAGTCCGGCCTGGAGGAACAATTTTGGTTTGGTCCGGCCCGGCTTGGAACACGTGTTCGTGGACGATACTGCGATTATTTGCGCTGAAGGAGCAAAAAACAAACTTTAATATGAGCCATGTGCACAGGCGGGAGCCAATCAGAATTTCGCGTCTTTCCCAATGTTCGTGTTTGTTTTTTTCCCCGCCGAAGTAGGCAGGAAAGTGTATGCTCGGCCATTAGGATTAGCATGTGGCCATGCACGATTCGGCGAGATTTCGGCGAAAGCTGGACTGTGGGCAGGAAAGTAATACCGAGCGGCCGCCTCAGTGGGTGTTTTAGTGAGTAAAATAGGGGCCACGGGACACCGCCCCGTTTCTGAATGCCATGAAAATTAATATATAAGTGCGCGGATTTCTCTTGAATGATCTGAATTCTGAAACCCTCATCATTCCACCTCTGCGTGTATATTTATAACATCTCTCCTCAAGACAACATGTCGGTTCAATTTAACACCAATTCTGTAACGAAAGACAATGCCTTGCACACGAAATTCACCTACGAGTCTGCGTTGGTAGAAAAGTCTGAGGCGGGTACGTTTTCTGTGACTCCGACTGCAACCGAATATGATTTCAAGGTGGACTTGACGGTGCCCAAAACCGGGTTGATGTTGGTAGGTCTTGGTGGTAATAACGGTACCACATTGGTGGCCGCGACCTTGGCCAATAAAAACAAGCTTTCGTTTGAAAATAAAGATGGGACTGTGGAAGCAAACTATTACGGCTCTGTGACGCAATCTTCCACCATAAAGCTTGGTGTTGACGGCGAAGGCAATGATGTTTATGCTCCATTTAACTCGATCTTGCCCTTTGTCAGCCCAAATGATTTGGTCGTTGGTGGTTGGGATATCTCTAAGTTACCCCTTGACAAGGCAATGAAGCGTGCAAAGGTGTTGGACGTGGACTTACAAAGGCAATTGGTGGACAATTTGGCAAAAATCACCCCATTGCCTTCCGTATACTACCCTGATTTTATTGCCATTAACCAGAAGGAAAGAGCCGACAATATCTTCAACACCAACAGCAAAGGGGAAGTTAGCACTGAGCGCAAATGGGAAGACGTAGAAAAAATCAGAGCAGACATCAAGAAGTTCAAGGAGGACAATGCCTTGGATAAAGTGATTGTGTTGTGGACTGCTAATACTGAGCGGTACTCAGACATCATTCCTGGGGTCAACGACACTGCTGAGAACTTGATCAAAGCCGTGAAAGAAAATCACCCAGAGGTCTCGCCCTCGACTGTTTTTGCCGTGGCCTGTATCTTGGATCAAATCCCATACATTAACGGATCTCCACAAAACACATTTGTTCCAGGTGCTATTGAACTCGCGGAGAAACACAAGAGTTTCATAGGCGGAGACGATTTCAAGAGTGGCCAGACGAAAATCAAGTCTGTTTTGGCGCAATTTCTCGTGGATGCTGGAATCAAACCAATTTCTATCGCATCCTACAACCATTTGGGGAATAACGACGGATACAACTTGCTGTCGCCCAAGCAATTTCGGTCCAAGGAGATTTCGAAGCAATCCGTTGTTGACGATATGATTGAGCTGAATGAGATCTTGTACAATGAAAAAGATGGCAATACTGTGGACCATTGTATTGTGATTAAGTACTTGCCTGCCGTGGGCGACTCCAAAGTTGCCATGGATGAGTACTACTCCGAATTGATGTTGGGTGGACACAACAAAATATCGATCCACAACGTGTGTGAAGACTCGCTCTTGGCCACACCTTTGATCATCGATTTGGTGGTGATGACGGAGTTCTTCCAAAGAGTGTCGTACCGAAAAGCAGGAACCGAGAAATACGAGAACTTTTACTCAGTATTGACTTTGTTGAGTTATTGGTTGAAGGCGCCATTGTCGAAGCCTGGTTTCAAGCCTATCAATGGGTTGAATAAGCAGCGTTTAGCAATTGAGAACTTGTTGCGTTTGCTCGTGGGAATGCCCATCAACAACGAGTTGCGTTTTGAGGAAAAATTGTTATAAGGAGAGCTATGTTGAAGTTGACTGTGCGTAATTAGAATAATCGAGTTGAATTTGTTGTCAAGATCACGAGGGAGAAATGTACGGGGCTTTATGAAATGGTGATTGTGAATCACCAACTGAGACGGCTAGTTGGTGGCTAGTTGGCCTAGCTACTTGAGACATCAAGACGGTGACTGATTTTATTTTATGTTTCTCACCAGTAAGTAAATAGATGAATGATGACTAGTTGAGTTCTAGTAGATCGGTCGAGTTCAAATCGGCAAAAAGAGAGTATGCACAAAACTGTATCGATCGAATGATCAGTGCTGACATTCATAAACAATCTGTAAGATTCCGTTTGCTCATAAGCTTTTGAAATAGCGACTTCATAGACCTCTATCACTTGTCATTCTTTTATCGCAGACAGGGTTATGGTTGAGAACTGGTATCATGTAATGATTTTCTAGGCAAAGAAGCATGGAGCAATTGTGTTGAATACTCTCTTTCTCGAGAAATGACAAGAGCTTTCTGATCTCACGTAACAGACTGTGAGATCAAAAATTCGAGCTAAACAAACATAAGTTCTCGTCGAGAAAATGAATGTTTTGATGACAGCACGGTAATTGTTGTGTCACTGTCGATAAGGACATAAATTCACTGATCATCGAATAGATTGAATCGAGATAATAGTGTAATAAGATGTTTACAGCCTTTTGCAGTCTCGCATGCCAAAAAAAACAAGAATCACACTTGACTCCAGCCTCTCCCAGCTATCAACATTATCTCTTTCGTGCTGAGGCTGCTCGATAACGGTTGACTGTGAATTTTGTGATAAAATTGAACCACAGTACAAGTTTCTCGGAATTACGTGATTTGATCATTCAGAGGTGCCACCGGAACGCGCGGCTCCAAGATAGTATAGAAATGTAGCTCATGTGAGATTGTTATCTCACAACGGTAACGAACCAGAAGATAAAAATAGGACGCGGGCGAGCCGTTTTGCGGTCATATGCAGGCAAAAATCACCCGAAGCTTAAGTTTCCAGATAAGTCTCGCTGCGTTTCACGCGAAATACATGATGATGGAGAAAACTCAAAAAAACCTTATCTTCGAAAGATAGCTGAATCCGCACGGCCACACTTAAACCATCGTCTATTAGCATTCATGACACTGCTTTGACACGCGACCCACGGGTTGGCATGCTCAGTCATTTTTCGCAGGACTGCAGGCGCCTGATTGCCTCAAGACTAAAGGGCACTACCGCGGCCAGGGCGTGTCAAACCGGATTTTGTCAGTGTCCATGGTCTTTGAGTGACACGTGTATCCTATTCTTGATAAATTCTGAATTACTCAGAAACAAGAAATTCCAATAATTACTTCTATAATGAAAACATTAATGTTTCCAAATGTACTTCCTTCAATGTCTTTCAATCTCCCGTGACGTCTCTTCCGTTTTTCCGATTTCCTCCGTGCAGCATCACGAGCAGCCGGCATCGGCACTATTGCGCGCATCATCGAGAACGTTGCCTGGGTTGCGTTGACAGGCTTCTACTTTTCCGCCACCAGAGTGGCTTCTCTCAAAGATTGGCTTAGAGGGGGCTTTCTTACCGCCCAAAATCTCACACATGCCAAGACCACGTCATGAAATGCCAAAATGATGCCAACAATGTAGCTTAAACAAAACTCCATGACTCAGTAAGTCACCAGCACCTGCTTGACAGGTCATTTGACACATGTCAAATCAGGCCCGCGCCGTAATTCCGGGCTTTGTGGTTTCCGCGGCAAAACCATATGGTTCAGTAATAACTCCAGGTCTCATAACCACGTTTAAATATGCAACGTGAATAAGGCACGCCACATCAATGCCGTGCCATGACCTGGCTCTCACAGACCGAACCCGGAGAAGGTTTAGCCTGGTGATAGGGGTTGGTATTGGAATTCCACAGATCTCTGAGATATATAAACTTACGTCGATTCCCTCGGTCAACTCCAAATATTCTATCATCAACACCGCCTCCAATGCTTCATCTCATCACCCTTTTCTCCCTTGCGCTTTCTCTTGTGAATGGCTTAGTCGTGCCCGAAATACAGGCTAGGGACTCGCCAGCTCCTTTGGCCCTCGACTTCACCATCGAGACGAACATCGGAAACGAAACCGTTAAGGAGTGGTGGGCCAAACACGAGTCGAGACTCTCCAGAAGAGCGTTCCCTGAGTCGATCAAGAACGACGACTACGCGTACATGTTGAATGTGTACTTGGGCTCGAATAAACAAAAGAGTTACGTGCTTTTGGATACCGGTTCCTCGGACCTTTGGGTTCCTAACACAGACTATAGCCACAAGACACTGACCACTGCCAAGGACACTGGCCATGCTTTCGAGATTGAGTACGTGGATCAGTCCACCGCTTCTGGTGAGTACTACAGTGACACATTGCGCTTTGCCAATTCTCAGCCAACGTTGTCCGATTTTATTTTTGCCGAGACCACCGCCCAAGGACCAGGTGTATTTGGTATTGCCGACAAGGACCAAGAGGCCACCAGCTGGTCTTACGACAATCTTCCATGGGCATTGCAAAAGGCCGGAATAACCCCCAAGGCATCTTATTCGTTGTATTTGGGCCAGGACCACGGGTCTGGTGTAGTGATTTTCGGAGGTATTGACACCGACAAATACCAGGGCTCGTTGACTAAATATAATATCGACACCAGCCAGCATGACTTGTCCTTGGACGTGAAGACCGTGTCTGCAGGCGGACAGCTGTACACCGAAAACGCTCCTTACACCTTGGATTCGGGAACTTCTTACGCCCTTGTCAGCCAAGGTTTGCTCAACTTCTTGAATAACATCTTCAACGTTCAAGATGACGGCACTATCGACTGTGACCAGCCAAGTGACCAGACTCTCTCGTTCAACTTTGGCCAGAACACCATCAAGGTGCCTTACTCCGATGCTGTGGCCCGAAATGACGACGGAAGCTGTCTGTTGGCCTTTGGATACCAGGGTGGATACACCATCTTGGGTGACATTTTCTTGAGGAACGCCTACGTGTACTATGACCTTACCGACCAGACCATCTCGCTCGCTCAGGTCAAGTACTCCAGCTCGTCAAACATCATTGCCGCTTAGGAGCTTTTTAGATTGATGAAAAATAGACTGATTTGGATTGTTTGCACGACAAACTCTGCGATCCTTCTGCGTTTATGCGAAATAGAGTATATCTTGGTATGACAATGTACAGCTCACAATTGTTTTAGAAATTGCCTAAGTCCTTAGTCCTGGTGTTTGTTCACTGTTGTGTATGTGAACAGGCTTCACCCGGGGGCCCTTTCCTGCAAGTGATTGCGTAGTAGTTGCAAATTTTGTCTGATGGAGTGGAATTTCGGGCCACAGGTGGCTAAGATTTTCTTTTCCCGAGCGGGGATTGAAAATTAGCTAAAAGGAAAACTTGAAAGAGACTCGTGCTGGGGAGATTTTGGATTTATTCTGTTGAGCTTTTGCAATTCACAGATATCAGCACAATGCGACAGTAAAGCACCTGGAGAAGGCGGATGCATCACCTAATAAGTCAAAGTGAAACATAAATACCAAATGTGCTTACATGAGACATAATGATAAATGAAGATTTTGAGACATGATCAGTTGCGTTAAACTCGAAAGAAGCAAAATCATGAGGATAAACGCTAGATGCGTCTTCGGTCAGGTGACTCTCGGGTCTTATGTAGCATAACAAAGTGACGAGTATACGGTTCCCTATGAAGTTCTCGAAAATTAATGCTATCAGACATCTTTGACTCTCAAAGTTTCGTCCATTGCTTATAGGCGTCCCGTGAACAAATTTCAGTGAGAACTGCCAGGCTCATGACACAACCGTCCTCGATACGTAATGTATACTAACCTAGCACCAAGAACAACAACCAGAGCTCACGAAGAGATATTCTTCCGATACTGGCTAATACTCCCAACATTCTCAACCGAAGTCAAAATGAAAAATTCACATTTGCGCTTGCGCTCAACGCGTTGCTAAGTGCAGTTCGAGCACAGCACGGTAACATGATCAGAGAAGATAACGGGCCACAAGTAAGCACATCGCAGTGCCGTACTATGGCCCCAATTTTTTCTCATCAATGTCAACGCAGTAATTCACCTGGCAGAAAAAGCACGTGTGGACTCTCGAGTCACCTTGTCTAGCTTCTCTTTTTCCAAGTGAGCTTTGCGGTGATACTAGCCACGTGATCGCCGCCAAAACTCATGCCTCGTCTTATTTTGAACCCCTGAATTTCTCAATTAGATTCTGCGAATAACCTTCCAACGCTTCTTCATACCCGCGACAATAACTTTCAGATGCAAGTGTGATTATCGAACATTTCAGTCTTGCTATCCCAGGGTTACATTTATCCAAAATCAAGCGGCCGCGCCCTGTGTGCAGGCATCATGGCTGTTATCGGCTCAATTGCGCTTCTGGACACAGTCCCTGACTGTGGCTCGATCAATCGTCGAACGAGCCGCGGGAATGCTGCGTCGGAAATTCTGCAACATCGCCGCGCTTCTCCGGTTGCAAGCTTATTGTTGTTGTACTGTGAGAAGCAGTCAGTTTCAGCGGGGACTCTTTTTTCCAGTCAACTCATCATATTAAAGCGCAGGCAAAAATCTCATTCTTCTTGCCAAGAAGTTTTTCACGTGTTAGAAAACCTTATCTATCGCTGAGATAAGTTGATTTTCTTGGCGGGTTGCGAGCCTTTGGACATTCGATTGCAACTTTCATCACCATCCATACTTGCGGGTGGGGCCGTTTGTGAGGCTTCTCCTGATGCATGATTACCTAAACCTCTGCACAAGGGGAATCAAGACTGTTTATAGGGGTCAGGCAAGAAAATCGGCGTTGGCCAAGCAAATTCTTCTGTAACATCTACTCGCACTTACGTGAAACGTCTGAAAAGCCTTGACAGATGGAACAAGAGAATTGAAGTACGAGATCCAGTGAGGATCGGCCATTTAAACTAATTGTGCCCCTCGAAATAATTTACGTTTTGCGTGAAAATGTTGATCCCCCTTTACTCGTTTAAACATGCCTCGAGCGAATATGTGGCTACTGAGAACTGGTGTTTTCATGAGTCGCCCTTCAAATGGAGCTGATGCTCAAATCCGATTAGTCAATATTACTTACTAAGCTGTGTGCGGCTTTGGCGGCTTCCTTTTTCCACCCACGGCAGCGCCATGTGCACGCTACCGATACGCCGGTACCGGTCCGCCTGGTCTCCACGCCGCAACTCAATAAAAACAACGTGTTTTTAGCACGCGGCTTGAGGTGACTCGCGGGGTTCTAGAAGCCCGAGTGGCCCTAAGCCGACGGTAAGCCACGAAATTAATGAACACCATGTTTTTCAAAGAGGCCCTTTCTGAAACTTTTCCATGAGATTTATTCTCATAGAGTGACTCTCAGCTTTTCGGGCTGAGAATTGATTTCTTCCAAAAAGTGGTCAGTGTTTGGTTTGCTCCAACATTCCTCTGCTCTTCTTGTATGCATTTTCGAGCCGTTGTGCTGCCAGTGCTCATAACAGGGCTCAGTTTGGTTCATGTGAAATGCTTCAACGAAGCCGTGCAAGTGAGTGGATTCGGAAGGAGTGTAAGCAAATGAAAATAAGGTGCAGCCACACATGAGATCTGGCTTCGGAGAGCCCGGATCAATCCCGGATATGTTGGGATCGGTGTATCTTTCAAGGGTCTATAAAGACCCAGGATCAGGCCCTTTCGTTTTGTTGAATTCCAAACACTTCAATCGCTATCAATGCTTCACTTTCTCACACTTTTCTCGCTTGCACTTTCCCTCGTCAACGGCTTGGTTGTTCCTGAGCTTGAGGCGAGAGATGCTCCTGCTCCTTTGGCCCTCAACTTTAACGTTGAAACAACCATTGGAAACGAAACCGTTCTGGAGTGGAAGTCCAGGCACGGTCTCCACAAGAGAGCGTACCCTGAGACAATCAGGAACACGGGAAACGCATACATGTTGGATATCTACTTGGGCTCCAACAAGCAAAAGAGTAACGTTCTTTTGGACACTGGCTCCTCGGATCTCTGGGTGCCTACCCAGGACTACAACCCCAAAACATCCACTTCCGCTAAGGATACCGGACACCCTTTTCAGATAAGGTACGTGGACCAAACTACGGCCAAGGGTGACTACTACACGGATAGACTTCAATTCCTGACCAACAGCAAGCCTGTTTTGGACAGTTTCACGTTTGCCTCGGCAAACGGACCAGAACCTGGTGTTTTTGGAATTGGAGACAGAGGCCAGGAGGCCACCAGCTGGAAATACGACAACCTCCCATGGGCCTTGCAAAAAGCGGGAATCACCCCCAAAGCGTCTTACTCGTTGTACTTGGGTAAGGAGTACCAGTCTGGAACGATCATTTTCGGCGGTATCGATACCGAGAAGTACGAGGGCACTTTGGAGAAGTACAACATCGACACTAGCAGGAATGATTTGTCCATTGATTTGCAAACTGTGACCGTGAATGGGCACCTGATCACCGAAAACAAGCCTTATGACTTGGACTCTGGAACCAGTTACGCCCTTGTCAGTTACGAGTTGGCGGAGTTTTTGTACAAGGAGTTCAATGTGCAAAGAGACGGTACCGTTAGCTGCAATCAACCTAGCAACAAGTTCATCACCTTTGATTTTGGCCGGACCCAGATCAAGGTGCCTTACTCCCAGTCTGTTGCCAGAAACAGGGACGGCTCTTGCCTGTTGGTCTTCGAATACAATGGTGGATACCAGGTTTTGGGTGACACCTTTTTGAGGAACGCCTACGTCTACTACGATCTCACAGACCAGACCATCTCTATTGCTCCTGTTAAGTACACCCTGGCCTCGAACATTATTGCTGCTTAGGCAAGTAGCGGCTGATCCAAGCAAAAGTTGCACGCCTTTGTTGTATAGTGTCTCTTAAATACAATAGAAATTTTCCAGTTGATCCTGTACTTGAATGCTGTTCCTCCGCAAAGCAAGGTGTTGTGAAGTTGCAGTGAAATGTGAATTTGGAGATATATGGACGGTGTATACCGATAGACACCCCGAGTTCTATCCAAGGTTCAATCCACTATGCCTTGAGCCCTCAAAATCGCAATATTTGTAAAGTTACCCAAGGCTTTTTGGGAAGAAATCTCCGAGTTCGAAAGCTGATACCGACAAGCAAAACAACAGGACAATTACGAACTACTGATTTCAAATCTTCTAATCCTAATCTTGTGGTGCAGCGGTCAAGGTGTGACCCTATTGCGCCTCAGACCCCGGTTCGAAACCCGGGCGACAACACAAAAAACTGGATGTGCGGTACACATCTGGAAAATCAAGTGTGTTAAGGTTTTCTTTAGAATATATAGTTTTCGCCCACGGATAAGGTAAGCGGCATCCTTCAATAAATATTTTTTTTTTTAAAAAAAATAATCTCAGATTGTAGTTTTGCCAGTGAAGTCTCATACTGTGTATCTATAAACGTCTAGCTCGATCGATATCTCCATGCATATGAATAAGAGGAATGACTACAAAGGGAGTGAAAGTGAAAATGGGCTCTTCGAACAAGCCACATCTGGTAAGGTACTTTGAAGATCGTACATCCATGGCATCTCCTGGGAAAAGTAAAATTGATTCTTCCATTGCTGTCTTCTCAATTGAAGCATAATCCAGAGCAATGATGATAGTACGGATGGGAATAGAATAAATAATATTGGTTGATGTTCACTCATTATCCGCCTGGCTGCAAATAATGATATCGGGATAAACACTCAAGCTACATGAATGGTGTGCTGGCCACCAGGCCGTACAACAAAAGTGACAGGGAGTTCCCAAATATTCGCTGAGCTGGCTGCCGGCGAGGGAACAGACCGCTTCGAAGCTTTCAGGCTACTAAACATTCAGATGCGGGCCAAGACACCTCCAACTCCTTGACTCATCACTTTGAAAATAAACTTACATGTTATTCGAGCCCTTTTCGATGCGTGCGTCAGCGAATAAGATGATGCTTCATACTGATCAACGATAGAAAATCATGAAAGCTCGCCACATTCACATTTATCTCACACGATTAAATAAAATGGCAGTTTTTTGCCCAAAATAAGCCGAATTTTTGTATTTATTCGGATCTTCGGTTGACAAGCCTGGTTTGATCAATTGGTGCTGCATACAAGTAGGCGTGGCTGCAAACTCATTTTCAGGTATCGATTTTTGAGACGTCTCACCGCACTACCGAATGCGGACGTGACAATGGCTTCATGCGCTTCGAAACCAACCCGACCCCAAATTGATGAAGAGATGCATTCTAAATGCATGAAAGATGCAGTGCTTGCATTAGAAGTGGCTTGAAAAGCGACTCAATGGGTTACTCTTGCCGAATATGGTAGCACATACCTGCAATATAATGCATCAAGCCTGTAGCAAACCCATGCATATTGGAGGCAACATATACAGACGAATGTATCAACCAGTCGGGATAGTCATGGCGCCAGAGATCTGAAACATATAAAAACAGGGAAGGAACCACGTTCCTGATACAGTTTTTTTTTCAGTATCACTGATATCACCTTCAAACGCGATGATTTCACTCGCCACCTTACTCTGTCTTTCAAGTGCCGTATTGGGCCAGGCAATCCCCGATACAACCAAAAGAGCCGCACCTGCACCCTTGGCCTTTGACTTCACAGTCGAGAAGAAGTTTGGAGATCTCTCGGCCAAAGAGTTTTGGGCACAAAATGGAGGTCGTAGTATCAAGAGAAACGGTTTCGCCGAGACTATTACCGATGTTAGCGACATCTATTACATGATGAACGTGTACTTGGGCTCGGATGAGCAAAAAAACTATGTCGTTCTCGACACTGGGTCTTCAGATCTCTGGGTTCCCTACACCGGGTATAGCCCCAATACATCCACCACGTCTCACGATACCGGAAAGAGGTTTGGTATTAAGTATATCGATCAGAGCATTGCGCAAGGAGACTACTACTTGGATACTCTCCACTTCGAGACTGCGTCTCCAGTCCTCTCTCAATTCCAGTTTGCCGGAAGCACGGCGAAAGGCCCGGGCGTATTGGGTATAGGTAACCGTGCCCAAGAAGTAGCGCTTGAAAAATACGACAACCTTCCCTGGGCTTTACAAAGAGCAGGAATCACGCCAAAGGCATCTTATTCGTTATACCTCGGTAACTCTGGTGCTGGTACAGTAGTATTTGGCGGGTTGGACACCGAAAAATTCGACTGCTGCCTAACCAAGTACCCAGTAGCCAATCCAGGTCAGGATTTGGCAATTATACTCCAGAGCGTCAGTGCCGGTGGTCGCAAGGCGCCAGTCAATAGTGCTTATCTGATCGATTCAGGTACATCTTTGGGCTTTGCCAGCGAACTGGTTATGAAAGAGCTCGACGTCGTCTTCAACACCACGATTGTGGTTGATAGCGGGGTGGAGTATCGTTTGGCAGAGTGCTCTCAGCCGTCAGACCAGTATGTGGAGTTCAACTTCGGTCAAAACTCTATTGCGATTGCATACAGCGACTTCGTGTTGCCGAACGACGATGGAACGTGTGTATTAGGTCTCGCATACTTCGGTGGCCAGCAGATCTTGGGGGCTGTGTTCATGCGCAGCGCATATGTGCATTTCGACCTCAATGAGCAAATAATTGCACTTGCACAGGCGCGCCACTCCTCAAAGTCTAACATCATAAGTGTTTGAAATGGTAGGGATGATAGGAGCAAGACCGGCTGCTCAGAGGAAGCGACATTCCCAGTACTTTGAAAAATTTTTTAGATGCACTAGATGCGATCATGACATGGCGACTTCAAATGTACTCTTGTCCAAAATTTGTCTGTATACAAAGGAAAGCCAAGATTGAGAATCAATGAAACTTTGATTAGCCCGCTTCGCAATAGATAGATCATTATAGATTTGATTTTCAAGGCTCTTCGTAGAATTCAGCGTAATTGAAGTCGAAGTCCGCTGTAGTAGCTTAAAATCACGTGACAATCACGTGACAGCTTTTTTGGTCGCGCAGGTTCCAGTGCCGGCCACGCGTGGCGGCTAGATTCATCTCAAACCACTCTCAAGGAGTTGATCATTGAGTCTTTGTAAGTAGGGATCATAAAACCTGACTAGATTTCTTTTCAATACCCGCGAGGAGTATTCAAATGAAAACATTGTATGAATGACAGGGCAAGGTAACAGATTCTTGGACGTGAGAGCATGTTGCACAAGAGCCATACAGCTCTGTCAAAAGCACAAGGGCTGTCATCAAATCTTGAACTGAAATTCAACACAATATAAAATAGCCGATCACTGGTGCACGAGCGTGTTTTTGAAAAGGGGTATGATTCGAAAAGGAAAGCGTTATCGCGCGAATAGAAAACAGGCACGTGTATGACGCAATCTGTTCCACGTTACCCCGGATTCTCCTGAGCATTCTTGGTTGTATACAGGAAATGGCACATTTTGATCTCAGTGGCCACAGCCGCAATTTGCTCGCATGATCCCATCGGCCGGCGAGAGGAATTGCGGTTCCCCTCTTGATCAGCCCACTATAAGTGGCAGTGTGTGCCCACTGTTTGATGGCACTTTTTTCGTTAGGGCCGCTTTTTTGACCTGAGTTCATAGTCACACTGAAAAGCAGCACACGCTCTATCACAGAGACCAAATCTTTCAACTTTGCCACCACGCACAATCGACGTACCGAGAGATCGCACGTGAAATTTGCAGCACGTAATTTATCCGGCCGGTAATTGACACCTAACAGATTCATATAAAGTCTCCGACGAAAGCCACATTTTCGGAAAAAAGCGCCGCAATAATTCAAAAGTAATTGTTAGATTTTCGAACGTAACAGTATAAGTCTGGCCTCTGACAGACAATCACCACACATAAGCCACAAACAGAACGAAGGTGCAAAGAATTCATCACAGATGTTTTCCAAATTCTTGAAGCAGAATAAAGACGACACCCCAAACACACTCACAAACGCTGCTTTAGCAACTAGCGTGGACGACTCGATGCTCAACACGCAAACAGCGCCCCAAGTAGAAAGGAAGCGTCGGTGGAGTTATGCCACCACGTACCTTGACAGGGGTACTTTGCATGGTAATGACGACAATTTGATTGTGGGCTTGTGATTTCGGAAATGGTAGGGAAACAGAATTCATACCCGGGGT